>CABHPH010105246.1:1016-21746 GCA_902168325.1 Peromyscus nudipes
CTCTCTCTCTCTGTGTGTGTGTGTGTGTGTGTGTATGTGTGTGTAGGACAAACCCCAGAAAGAAGAACATAGAAAGGAAGATGAAGCTGTGGTCCTCCCATCTAGGTTCATTATAATCTTAACCACTGTAGTGGAATAAGTTCTTTCTCTGAGGCTTTTATAGTTTTAATTCATGCAGAATTAAGAAACACTTATAGGTAAAATCAACCAATTGCACAATTTTCTCTTGGTCCATTCTTTAAAAAAAAATCATTGTAATGTAACCTGCAGTCAAGCTATAGCCACATGCTCACAGACTTCTGAATCAGCGTGAGAAAAAGTGAAGGGTGTCAGCCAATTCTTTTTCTAACATTACCCAAATGAAGTGAACAACCTCAGACTCCTATTTGTAAAGGAAGTTTGTAAAATGGAGTTGAGATGCAGTGAACCTGCCCTAGTTCATATTGTCTCAGCCAAGGGTACCCTGAAAATGCATTTCCTGTGCATTGCTCCTGTATATGAGGCATATGTATCTTAATCCACCTGTTTAAGCCCCCTGTGTTTGGGATTCCAGGTACAAGTCATGGTATATGGGCCTTTAAAGGATCTGAAAATGCAAGACTACTTCTGACATAGTTTTTGTGTCTTGCATGCTTTTTTATGCATAGCATTAATTGATAAAGCAGAACAGGTAGAGATTGCCATTGGTGCACTAAGACCTGAAAGGCATCTGTTTATGTCTCTTTTACTACCAATGGTTTACATAATGTTGTCTTTATTGCTTTTCTATGTAGATGATAAAAGTCTATCTACAGAAGTCATTCTCAACCTTCCATATATTGTAACAGTTTAATGAAGCTCCTCATGTTGTGGTGATTCTCAGCCATAAGATTATTTCATTGGTACTTCATAACTGTAATTTTGCTACTGTAATTAAATGTAGTGCAAATATCTAATATGCAGTATACCTGATATGCAACCCCAAAGGGGTTAAGACTCACAGGTTGAGAACCACTGCTCTAGAGCCATTATACAGTGCTGATTTACTATCTTTGTCTAGCATGATGAGATAGATGAAGAAAGTCCATCTGGAGATGGGTTTGAGCTGAACAGTTGAAAAAAAAGCATTATATTTTAGAGGTTATTGTGAATTGTTAGGTCAAATAATAAGTGCCAAGAGATCAGTTCCCAACCTGAGTGTTTTCTTAATAGACGCATTAGTTATTAATGTGAGGTCAAGATTTTGGGTTTGTCACAACCTATTATTTTCTGTTAATGATATTAGACAATAATATTTAGATATTTGATGTAGCAGGAATATTAGAGTCTTATTAATAAAATCAAACCTGAGGCCAGTTATGGGGGTGAACTGGAAGATCAGAGAACCAGAACAAGCCACAGCTACCTCACCTCACTGGATCCTCAGCTGGTCTTGTTTCCTCAGACTGGAAGCCTCTGTGTCCTCATATCCGATGGCTCTCAGATGAACTGTGCTGCTAGAAGCCTGAAAGCTTAACCAGCCAAATGCTTAACCAGGCCAAATGCTTCTAGTTCCTGGTCCTCACGCCTTATACATCTTTCTGCCTTCCACCATCACTCCCTGGGATTAAAGGCTCACTCCCTGGGATTAAAGGCATGTGTCACGGTGCCTGGCTGTTTCCAATGTGGCCTTGAACTCACAGAGATCCCAGATGGATTTCTGCCTCTGAAATGCTAGGGTTAAAGGTGTGAGTGCCACCATTTTCTAGCCTTTGTATCTAGTGGCTGTTCTGTCTCTGACCCCAGATAAATTTATTAGGGTGCACAATATTTTGGGGAACACAATACCACCACAATTTATGATACTTATTTTACTTGTAATTATTTTACTTTCCACAGTTAAGTGTCATGCTATGATATTTGTTTATGTGTGTGAATATAAATACATTGTTTTCTTTTTATATTTTTATCCATGTAATGTGAACTTTCAATCATACAAAAATACAGAATTATATCATGAACTTTCTCTCACATTTTTTCCTTCCTGTAGACATTTTAAAGCAACTTCCATATGTGTCATAGGTAAATGTTTTACTATTAGTATTCATATGGCTCTGTTTTTACTTAGTATATACTTAATAGTATATTATAGCTTTCTTGGGTTAGTATCAGCCAGTTTATCTTGGAAATTCATTACCCAGACTGGAATCACACTTTTTATTGGCCTACATTTTTTGTTATGGTCCTGGATTTCATAATGGCATTCATACAAGCATAGAGTGTACTTGAAGCACAAACTCCAGTCCTCTCATTCGCCTCCTGTTAGTTTTCTGAGTACTCCTCAAAAGTTTTGCTCCTGTTTCATGTCATACACAAACATGATTTTATTTATCTATATGAAAGTTATATTGACAAATAGAAGAGAACATAATATTTATTTTTCTGAGATTGACATGGTAACCTTCAGTTGCATTCCTTTTCTCACAAATGGCATAATTTAATTTTCTTTGTGGCTGAATAAAATTCCATTGTGTATAAATAAAACACATTTTTCCATCCATTGTTCTATTAGTTGATACTTAGGTTACTTCTATAACTTAGCTGTTATAAAGAGTGCTTAGTAGGGACAAAGCAAATAATTTTTATTGTGCATAGGGAGAATAATAGTGTACATATTCATAAAACCTAATTGAATACCTTAAAAACTAACACAAGAACTAGGATTCATGGCCTATTCCTTTAATCCCACCACCTGGGAGGCAGAGGCAGGCAAAACTTTGAGTTTTACAGCACAAGTTCCAGGGCAGCCATGGCTACACAGAAAGACCCTGTCTTAAAAAGCCAAAACAAACAAACAAACAAAAAATTATACAAAACCATTTAGAGATATTTATACATAAATGAGGATATAAAAATTTCAAAACAGAGCAAATATATACAATAGCTTATAGTAGTAAATAAAAAAAACACATTAGTTAACATTTCTGTGGTGGGTGAGCTTTGAATTCTTTCCCTCCCTGGATGTTTCATCTTGCAAACTATGCTGACAGAGGACATGAATTTTGTATTTCCCATTGAAACCTGTAAAAGCAGATTTGGGGAATCCAGTGTATTCTTAACAAATAACCTTTTGGATTGAGTTTCTTGTGGAACTGCACAGTTTCCCATGTTGATGCTTGAATAGACAGTGATAGTAACATCCTCCATTTTCCTACAGACCCCCACACCCACCACCCTGAAGGACCCACTTCAACTTCTATGACCACAACTTCTGCTGATCTCAGGTCACAGTGTATCTAGCTTTTGGTCCTGCCTCCACAGTCTCTGCCTACTGCAGCTGAGAAGGTAGAAATCTTTGTCTGGCTGTTCCCCTTGACCTCATTGGGAGATCAAAGCTGAGAATCTTTATTCCAGGAAATTCAAACCAAACCTGTATAGCCACAACTCACCACCAATGTGTCCAGCACTTGGTTGGTCCAGGTAACCCTTCCTGCAGTTCTGGTGTGTATGGGGTTGATGGGAGTGGGGGGTGGGGATGGGGGGGGGGGGGTTGGAGAAAGACAGCACTTCCCTATGTTTACTATTGACCTCAGCTGGAGCCAGGTGGCACTGGTTTAAAGGCATTCTTGCCTGCTTTTCCTGTTTCTCACTCTGAGACCTCACATGGCTTAATAAATTTATTTTCATCATTGACTTCTTCAAGAATAAAATTTATTGTTTATTATTCTGACTGTCTTTCTCTGAGTTGCATCCATTGATCCTCTCATCAACCCTCATACCCTAAAGTTTCTAGAATTGCATTATTAGAATTGTTTGTTGAAGAATATAGTATTATATGGACTAAAATAAATACCACACACAGACACAGACACACAGACAGACAGACACACACACACACACACACACACAAACACACAATCTCTCTAGGACTGCAGATGTTTTAAACTTTATTAATTCCATATGTATTTCATTATTTCATTTCTTATGTGTTTAATGCTCTATGTCTCAATGACACTAACAATAGCACATTTGTTTTATACAAGATGAATAAATTTATAAAATGCAATATTTTCTTAATAACAATTTCCATATTATCACAAATCATATGATCTGTGAAAAGATAGCTTACATTTTCTCTTTCTCCCCACTTTAATTCTTTTTTGCCATTTACATGTACCTCACCAAGAATGTGCAGTCAAGCTGCTGTACTTTAAACTTCTCTAGATACCAGGGATTATATATTTCATTTCCTTTCATATATATATATATGATATATCAAATATATACCTATTTTCTTATATATTACACTTACAAAAAATGTTTATATCACTTGAAAGTCAAAGAACAGTCTAGGGACTGGAGAGCTAGCTCAGTGGTTAAGAGCACTTGTTCTTGCAGAGGACCCAAGTTCATTTCCCAGCATCTACATGGTGACCCATGACAATCTGTAACTCCAGTCCCGGGGATCCAATGCCCTATTTCAGGTGTGCATGTGGTGCACAGACATACATGCAGACAAAACAATCATACACATAAAAAATTAATAAATTTACATAAAAATTTAAATACATTCATAGAAATCTAGCATACCTTGTGTCCTCTTCACCCCATTGCTTCCCTTTGATGAAGGCCCTATAGCTGAGGGCTCCCTAATTTTCTGGGACCCATCTACCTGAAAATTCTAATTTATTTAAAAGGTGTCTTAATTAAATTTTTTTCTGTGTTCTATTACTGTAAAATCTCCATGTCACTATTACCACATTGGAACAAAACATTTGGAAATCTGTGTTATTCATGTTTGGTACCAGAAAAGACAACTTCTTATCTCCTCTGAGGTGAAACTGTGTTTCTATATTGACACTACAGTGATGTTGGTAGGGTTGTAAAAGAACTAAAATGAAGCAGTAGGAGTTGAAATAGCTGGATTACAAGACTTCAGAATTGAGAAATGCATAGCTGACCACACACCACATCTGCCAGGCCTGACTGGAGTTTGAAGAACCATTTTCATTTATTCATATTTCTACCTGTAAACAAATGAGTAAAATGTCTTCAGTTTCTTTTATTTCTTGATTTCCCTTAGAACAACACCACTTAAGATTATTCTTGATTCTTGCAACCAATTTGAGCTTCTATCTCCTGTCTTTAGTTTTCTAACTACACATGACTTAGGCTGAAGAGGAGGCTACCTTAACAGGATGAATTTGCCAAGGTTTGGGGGGGCCATGTAAGACCAGAATTTAGTTTTATTGATTTCTTGGTTTGCACAAAATGCAAATAACACTGGCCTTGGCAATTCTTCAACTACATTTTCAGAATATTTATGAAGCCAAACGAATGTTTTTAACTGGGCAGTTTATCCATTTCATCTGATTTTAATTCTGAGGACTCACTGTACAAAGTAGTGCATATTTATGACCTGTGACTAATAATTAGTAATCATAGTAGACAATGGCTGTTTCCCATTTAAGAGCTATTTAAAGGGAAAGGCCTTCAGTGGTCAGTAGGGCATTTAAAAAGTCTAATAAACTGCTATTACTGCTTTGGTAATACAGTGTAATGACTTGTTAGACATAAAAATTACATGAAATTTATTTAAAGACTGTTTTGTGGTCAGAATGAGCATTTTGCTCATGTAATTATCCTATTGATCAAGGTCAAAATGAATAACTTCTCTTACTAAATGTATGAGTACATGTTTGTTTTATGCTTTGCATACGTTATGGGGTCTTGGGAAGACATTAAATATTGGTAGTAGCTGTAATTTCAGAACAATTACTTACGGTAGTAATTTTTTAACATTCACGTAGAGGGGCTCCATGATGGAGGAGGTAGTTGTAACACTTTAAAATGAGCTTAAAGTCAGTCATTTCTTTTCAGGCATAGACAATAGCATATTCTGGCTGGGGTGAGTCTGGGTAGCTGAACTTATTTCTGGCATGTCTAACACCATATTTGAATAATATCAGGATCCGGTAGCTCACAGTTGCTCATTATCACCTCACTTTCATCTAAAGGGCAAAACTGGACAAGCCATACATTTGTGTGGTTCACTTTTCTGTCATCACTAACTCTCCTCAATGAAATTATGTAACTTTTTGAAAGTTTCTATCTTCTACTTTATATATTCTATTAAATTACCCACCCCTAGCTATATAACAAATTACTTTAAATTTAGTTGTTTAAAGAAATACATATGTATCCTCTTCTAATTTCAGAGGGTCACAACATGAGCATAGATTAGCTAGTTGGGAGTTCTGCTTCAGGATTTCTACAAGTCTGCAGCCAAGATCCTGGCCAGGACTGAGATCTCATCTGATAGTCAGACTGAAGAAGGATCTGCTTCCAAGGTCATATGATTGCCATTAAAATTTAATTCATTGCAGCATACTGGACCAAGAGCACAAGTTTCTTGCTTGTTGTTGGCCAATGGCCACCTTCAGTCTTATTGGCTGTTTGATGAAAGACTCATTTGGTTTTGCCTCCCAGGTCTCCCTAGTATGGCTGTTAAAATGTGTACAAAGCAAAGGAACAACGAGAAAGTGTGTTAACAAGATGATAGTCACAAGATGATGCTGCTGTTATGTAACAGCAACAGATAAGGCATCTCATTCAATTTTGTTTTTTAAGGAAGACATATTCATTTTGGCTTACCATTTCAGAAGTTTCAATTCATGGTTACCTGTTTCCATGGCTTTGAAACTGAGTTGAAGGTGAACATCATGACTAGGAGCACCTGCTCTATATCCAGTTTCAAAACACCCAGAGATATATAGACAAACCCTGTCTCAATGTCCTCCCACCTTCAAAATATCTATATCTATACCTATATTTATATCTTTCTATAATATTTGTTTTGTTAATTTTTTTCTTTCTGGAACTCAGATATGATTGTGTCACTTCCATGAAGTCCTTTTTCTCTCTTCCTGTCTTATTTCCATATTCCTTTTAAGCTATTCCAAATTTAACAGGACCTTCCTGCGGTTTATTTTATGTGATGTTTCTTTCCCATGGGAAATTATGATGCAATGGTAATAATTAATGTTTATTATACTTTAAGTTATGTACTTGATACTGGGGTGGGTACTTTCAGTCATATACTACTATTTTTATTGTTTTAAAGATAGAAAAATAGCCTCAGAAGGTATAAGTAGCTTGCCCAAGACTACATAATAAGTAATGTTTACTCTTCTTCCTTCCTGGTTTCCATTCCTTCCATTTCTTCTTTGCTAGGCTAAACTCAGTTGACAGTGTTTTCCAGGAGAGTTCAGTCTGGTCTCAGATGTGTTTCTTCCTCTACCTTGGAGAAGTGTTAAGAATTCCCAGTTGAACAGTGTTTACTATCAGTGATGGTAGTGAGCAATAACAATGTACTCACATTGCCCTTTTTGGCACTTGGAGAACATTACAGAGACCATGAAAGGAAATACAGCACCTTACAGAATATTTCAGTGGATAGTAAAATTCTTGAATTACTTTCTTTATATTGATGATTTATGGAAGTATGTATACATTATTTTCATAATAGTGAAATATAGCAATAATAGTTCTAGGTTTGGGTGTCATTAATGGATTGACAACTATTATTGTCTCTAATAAAATGAGTCATTTGAAAATGATGGGGAACTAATGACTTAAAACAGTATATGCAAATCACTTTATCCTGTACAGAAGATGTGGTTTCAGCCCTGGGGAAATAAAGCAAGATGCCCACTTCTGAATGCTTCAACAGAACTGAAGGTCTTACACTACTAGGAAGTAGGCTTAGTTTACATGTGATGTGGCTAAGGAAAGAGGTAGAAGAATGGGATATGACCTTTTCCGGAGTCAATCTGTCTCTGAGAAGGGGGTTTGGGCTTGGTTAATGCATGACCCATGCAACATGACAACAGTCAGGCTTTCTCTGAGCTTGGGGTGAAATGGGGATAGCTGTGTTCCTGCCCTGTGGGAAGCCTTCTCTGCTTAGAACCTGGACTCTTCAGCAGGATGGCAATTAGAGATCTGTAGGGCCTGGGTTCTTCAACAGTATGATTAACAGAGAGGGAACATTGTAAAGACGTCTTAGCTGCCTAGATTCTTATGTCTGACAAGAGTTTGGATTCACATCCTTAATAAACATTTGCAAATTTCACCTAAAACATTCTGATGGTAACATGACTAGAATCTGTTTTCCTTCTGAGTATCTATGGCTGCCACTCACCACAGTGACTGCAAGATACTCTGAGGCTGAAACAAACTTATAGAATTTAGTCTTTATCTTTGATATTTGTTTATACTGTTCTTGTAACATGGATCATGTCACCTAACACCTCATTTTTATTTGAGAAACTGGAAGTTGAGTTACATGGGATTTGTTTTTGAAGACTTAATAATTATAAATTGCTTTGAAAAATAAAGAGTTCCCCATCCTGCCCCGGACCTCCCATCTGGACAAGAGGTGAGTGCCTGGGCTCAGACCCAGAGAAGTGTGCCCCTAGAACCCATCCCTGGGACCAGCCATTCTGGGTAAGACCTGACCAACTTGGCCCCAGGTTCTGGCCATTGGGCAGGATCCCCTCCACGCCCACCAGGAAGGCTCCCCTTCTCCAAGACCCCAGCAGACCCTGCAGTCTCCATGCCCTGCCCCTATGTCCATCCGCCCAAGACCCCAGCCACTTCCTGAGACTTAGAGACCAGCCCCCAGCTCCCATCCTGTCCCGGACCTCCCATTTGGACAAGAGCTCCCATCCCGCCCCAGAGCTCCCATCTGGACAAGAGAGAGAGGCTTCCTGAATCTGTCAGCTCTGTCTGGACCAAGAGCACTGATAAGACCAAGAATGAATCCACAAGGATATGGGCAGATGTACAAAAAAATGAAGAGCAGTACAACATCACCAGAACCTAGCCCTCCTCCAACAGCTAGACTTGAACATCACAAAATGGAAGAAGCAGAAGAAAGCAACCTTATGAATAACATCATAAAGGGGGTAGAGGCTTATATAGAAGAAATCACAAATGAAATTGAGGAAAAGACAAACAAAAAGTGGGAAGAATGCTATAAAAAAAACTAGAGGAAAGGACAAATAAAGCAGAAGAAAGCAATAAATCCCTGAAAGAAAATCATGAAAAAGCAATGAAACAGATGAAGGAAACAGTCTAAGACCTGAGAAGGGAAATAGAAAAAATGAAGAAGACACAAACAGAAGGAATGCTGGAAATAGAAAATCTGAGTAAACGAATGGGAACTTCAGATGCAAGTATAACCAATAGAATGCAAGAGATGGAAGAGAGGACCTGACGTTGAAGATACAGATTCATCAGTCAAAGAAAACACTAAAGCCAACAAAATCATGACCCAAAATGTCCAAGAAATTTGGGACACCATGAATAGGGATAGGGATAGGGATAGAGGAAGGAGAAGAATACCAACTCAAAGGCACAGAAAATATATTCAAAAAGATCATAGAAGAAAACTTTCCCAACTTAAAGAGGGAAATGCCTATGAAGATACAAGAAGCCTATAGAACACCAAACAGACTAGACCTCCCAAAAAAAGTCCCCTCGCCACAAAATAATTAAACAACTAAACCTTCAGAACAAAGAAAGAATATTAAGAGCAGCAAAGGAAAAAGGCCAAGTGACTTATGAAGGCAAACCCATCAGAATAACACCCAATTTCTCAATGGAGACTTTGAAAGCCAGAAGGACCTGGACAGAGGTAATGCAGACACTAAGAGACCATGGATGCCAGCCTACATTAATATACACAGCAAAACTTTCAATCATCATAGATGGAGTGAACAAGACATTCCAAGACAAAGCCAGATTTAAACAATACTTATCCACTAACCTATCCCTACAGAAAGTACTAGAAAGAAAATCCCAACCTAAGGAAGTCAGATACACCCACGAAAACACAGGCAATAGATAATGCCACAGCAGTAAATGCCAAAGAAGAGAAGTACACACACACTACCACCAAAAAATAACAGGAATGAACAATCACTGGTCATTAATATCCCTTAATATCAATGGACTTAAATCATCTATAAAAAAACACAGGCTTACAGAATGGATACGAAAGCAGGACCCATCTTTCTGCTGCATACAAGAAGCACACCTCAAATTCAAAGATGGACACTACCTAAGAATAAAAGGCTGGGAAAAGACTTTCCAATCAAAGAGTCTTAAGAAGCAAGCTGGTGTAGCCATCCTAATATCCAGCAAAATAGACTTCAAACTAAAATCAATCAAAAGAGATCAAGAAAGGCATTGCATACTCATCACAGGAAAGATCCACCAAGACGAAGTTTCAATTCTGAACATTTATGCCCCAAACACAAGGGCACCCACATATGTAAAAGAAATATTACTAAAGCTTAAAACACATATACAACCCCACACATTAATAGTGCAAGACTTCAACACCCCACTCTTACCATTGGACAGATCTCCCAAAACAAAACAACAGAGAAATAAAGGACTTAAATGATGTTATGAGTAAAATGTACTTAATCAATATCTACAGAACATTCCATTCCATCCTAACAAAATAGAATATACCTTCTTCTCCGCACCCCATGGAACCTTCTCTAAAATCAACCACATACTTGGCCACAAAGCAAATCTCAACAGATACAAAACAATTGGAATAATCTCCTGTGTTCTATCAGACCACCATGGTTTAAAGTTAGATTTCAACAACAACAAAAACTACAGAAAACCTACAATCTCATGGAAACTGAATAATGCTCAACTGAATCACCAATGGGTTAAGGAAGAAATAAAGAAAGAAATTAAAGACTTCCTAGAGATCAATGAAAATGAAGACACCACATACCCAAACTTATGGGACACTATGAAAGCAGTGCTAAGAGGGAAATTCATAGCACTAAATGCCCACAAAAAGAAGTTGGAGAAATCTCACAGTAGTGACTTAACAGCACACCTGAAAGCTCTAGAATAAGAAGAAGCAAAGTTTCCCAGAAAGAATAGATGCCAGGAAATCATCAAATTGAGAGCTGAAATCAATAAAATAGAAACAAAGAGAACAATACAAAAAATTAATGAAACAAAGAATTGGTTCTTTGAGAAAATCAACAAGATAGACAAACCCTTATCCAAACTAACCAAAAGACAGAGAGAGAGCATCCAAATTAAAAAAATCAGAAATGAAAAGGGAGACATAACAACAGACAATGAGGAAATCCAGAGAATCATTAGCTCATACTTCAAAAACCTCTACTCCACAAAACTGGAAAATCTAAAAGAATGGCTAATTTTCTGGATAGATACCACATACCTAAGTTAAATCAAGACCAGATAAACTATTTAAATAGTCCAATAACCCCTAAGGAAATAGAAAGAGTCATTAAAAGTCTCCCAGAAAAAAAAGGCCAGGACCAGATGGTTTCAGCACAGAATTCTACCAGATCTTCAAAGAAGAGTTAATACCAATACTCTCTAAATTGTTCCACACAATGGAAACAGAAGGAACATTACCAAACTCCTTCTATGAGGCTACAATTACCCTGATTCCTAAACCAAACAAGGATACAACAAAGAAAGAGAACTACAGACCGATCTACCTCATGAACATTGATGCAAAAATATTCAATAAAATGCTGCCAAACAGACTCCAAGAACACATCAAAACAATTATCCACCATGATCAAGTAGGCTTCATCCCAGGGATGCAAGGGTGGTTCAACATATGAAAGTCTGCCAATATAATATAGCATATAAACAAACTCAAAGAAAAAAACCACATGATTATCTCACTAGATGCTGAAAAGTCTTTTGACAAAATCCAACACCCCTTCATGATAAAGGTCTTGGAGAAATCAGGAATACAGGGAACATACCTAAACATAATAAAGGCAACTTACAGCCAGCCAACAGACAACATCAAATTAAATGGAGAGAAACTCAAAGCAATTCCATTAAAATCAAGAACAAGGCAAGGCTGTCTGCTCTCCCCATACTTATTCAATATAGTAGTTGAAGTTCTAGCCAGAGCAATAAGACAACATAAGGAGATTAAGGGGATACAAATTGGAAAGGAAGAAGTCAAGCTTTCTCTATTTGCAGATGACATGATAGTATACTTGAGTGACCCCAAAGATTCAACCAAGGAACTGATACAGCTTTTAAACACCTTCAGCAACATAGCAGGATACAAGATCAACTCAAAAAAATCAGTAGCCCTCCTGTATACAATTGACAAACAGGCTGAGAAGGAAATCAGAGATACATCACCCTTTACAATAGCCACAAATGATATAAAATACCTTGGAGTAACACTAACCAGGCAAGTAAAGGACCTATATGACAAGAACTTTAAGTCCCTGAAAAAAGAAATTGAAGAAGATGTCAGAAAATGCAAAGATCTCCCATGCTCATGGATAGGCAGGATTAACATAGTAAAAATGGCAATTTTGCCAAAAGCAATCTACAGATTCAATGCAATCCCCTTCAAAACACCAAGACAATTCTTCACAGACCTGGAAAGAATAATATTCAACTTCAAATGGAAAAACAAAAAACCCAGGATAACCTGTACAATAAAACAACCTCTGGAGGCATCACGATCCCTGACCTCAAGCTCTACTATAGAGTTACAGTAATAAAAACAGCTTGGTACTGGCATAAAAACCGACATGTGGAACAATGGAATTGAATTGAAGACCTTGACATTAATCTGCACACCTATGAACATATAATTTTTGACAAAGAAGCCAAAACTATACAATGGAAAAAAGACAGCGTCTTCAAAAAATGGTGCTGGCATAACTGGATGTCAACGTATAGAAGGCTGCAAATAAATCCATATCTGTCACTGTGCACAAAACTTAAGTCCAAGTGGATCAAAGACCTCAACATAAATCCAGCTACTCTGAACCTGATAGAAGAGAGCAGAGGAAGTAGTCTTAAAGAATTGGCATAGGAGATCACTTCCTAAATATAACACCAGTATCACAGACACTGAGAGGAACAACCAATCAATGGGACCTCTTGAAACTGAGAAGCTTTTGTATAGCAAAGGATTCAGTCAACAAGGCAAAGTGACAGCCTGCAGAATGGGAAAAGATCTTCATCAACCCCACATCTGACAGAGGACTTATAGCCAGAATATATAAGAACTCAAGAAATTAGACATCAAAATGCCCAACGGTCCAATTAAGAAATGGGCTATAGAACTAAACAGAGAATTCTCAGCAGAGGAAACTCAAATGGCTGAAAGACATTTAAGGAATTGCTCAACATTCCTAATCATCAGGGAAATGCAAATCAAAATGACTCTGAGACACCACCTTACACCTGTCAGAATGGCTAAGATCAAAAACACTGAATACAGCTTATGTTGGAGAGGATGTGGAGCTAGGGGAACTCTCCTCCACTGCTGGTGGGAATGCAAGCTTGTACAACCACTTTGGAAATCAGTATGGTGCTTTCTTAGAAAATTGGGAATGAATCTCCCCCAAGATCCAGCTATACCACTCTTGGGCATATACCAAAGGAATGCTCAACCATACCACAAGGGTACTTGCTCAGTTTTGTTCATATCAGCATTGTTTGTAATAGCCAGAACCTGGAAACAATCTAGATGCCCTTCAACTGAAGAATGGATAAATTAAATGTGGCACATATACACAATGGAATACTACTCAGCAGAGAAAAACAATGACATCATGAGGTTTGCAGGCAAATGGATGGATCTAGAAAAAAACAGACTCAGAAAGACAAACATGGTATGTACTCACTCATAGGAGGATACTAGATGTAAAGCAGGGATGACTGGACTGCTACTCACAACTCCAGAGAGGCTACCTAGAGAGCAGGACCCCGGAAAGACACGGGGATCGCCCAATGTCAGAGAAATGGATGAGATCTACATGGACAACCTGGATGTGAGTGGGGGTAATGAAGGGCAAGGGTCATAGGAAAGAGAGCTTGGGGGAGCGGGAGATCCCAGCTGGATCAAGAACAGAGGAGGAGAACAAGGAATAAGAGACCATGGTAAATGGAGACCACATGAGAATAGGAAGAAGCAGGGTGCTAGAGAGGTCCACAGAAATCCACAAGGATATCTCCACAATAGACTACTGGCAATGTTCAAGAGACAGCCCGAAATGACCTACTCTGGTGATAGGATGGCCAAATACCCTAATGGTTGTGCTAGAAACCTCATCCAATGACTGAGGGAACTGGATGTAGAGATCCATGGCCAGGCCCCAGGTGGAGCTCCGGGAGTCCAATTGGTGAGAAAGAGGAGGGTTTGTATGAGTGAGAATTGTTGAGACCAAGGTTGGAAAAAGCACAGGGACAAATAGCCAAACGAATGGAAACACATGAACTATGAACCAATGGCTGAGGAGCCCCCAATTGGATCAGGCCCTATGGATAAGTGAGACAGTTGATTAGCTTGATCTGTTTGGGAGGCATCCAGGCAGTGGGACCAGTACCTGTCCTCAATGCATGTGCTGGCTGTTTGGAACCTGGGGTTTATACAGGGACACTTGGCTCAGTCTGGGAGGAGGGGACTGGACCTTCCTGGACTGAATCTACCAAGTTGAACTCAATCCTCAGGGGAGTCTTTGCCATGGAGGAGATGGGAAACGGGGGTGGGATGGGGAAAAGGGGGGGCAGGAAGGGGAATCCGTGACTGATATGTAAAATTAAATTAAATTATAAAATAAAACTTAAAAAAAGAAAAATAAACAGTTAGATAATGAGGAAACATTCTGGATATATGCTTATTTTATAACTCCATCATATGTTATCACTGACTTAGTACATCATTATAGCAAACTTATGAAAACTGGGTGGTTCATGAATGACAAAAACATATTTCTCTCAGTCCTAAGGCCTAGAAGTCCAAGGTAAAGGCCAGAGAAGAATCAATAGTTAGAAGGTTAGGTCATTGATGAGTGTTGTAGAATACTTTCTTGATTCTGTTCTATAATATTAGGAATAATGTTTAATATTTCTGAAGGGAATGTGTCAGTCAGGTCATGAATGTGAGCAAAGGAAAGCCAAAAGGTTAGTGTAGATGAATTTGTAAACAGTCTTATTAAATAAGAAAAACAGAGCCAAATACAGAGGAAATAGCCAAAGAAATCAGAGAACTAACAAAGAGCCACGACTACCTTATCTTACCACCTTGCCACCATCACTTTCCCCAAGCTTTTTCTTGTGTAACCTTGTTTTTATTGCCTTTCTGTTTTGCTTTCTCATTGGTTCTAAGCCCAGCCACATGACTTCCTCGTCACTGCCTGTCTATACACACCTCCAGGTCTCTAAGTTTGGTACTGGGATTAAAGGCTCATGTCACCATGCTTGGCTGTGTCCTTGACCACACAGAGACTCTGCCTACCATGTGATCAGATTAAGGGCGTGTGTTACCATTGCCTGACTCCTATTTATGGCTATGTGACCTTGCTATGTGACTTCTGATCTCCAGGCAAACTTTATTTATTAACATACAAATACAATCACATTTCAACACAATTAAAATATCACCACAAGTTAAACTTTTAAATCCAGGTTTAGTAGCTAGTTTCTTGTACTTGGAATCCTAAAGCTTCTGAGGCTTAATTAGGGGTGTCTTGAGCTTGAGCCCAGCCTGGGATACATCGCAAGTTCTAGGCCAGCCCTGGACATGCAACAAGAACCTGTCTCATAAAAGGTGAAATAGATTTTTTTAAAATGGCTATCCCAACTGAAATGAACCTACAATTTAAAATTTTGAAATACTTGATAAAACAGGCCACAAAATTGCATATGGTTTTTAGGAGCCTAAATAACCTCTTTAGTAGTACTCTTTTTTTTTTTTTTTTTTTTTTTTTTGGTTTTTCGAGACAGGGTTTCTCTGTGTAGCTTTGCGCCTGTCCTGGAACTCACTTGGTAGACCAGGCTGGCCTCGAACTCACAGAGATCCACCTGCCTCTGCCTCCCGAGTGCTGGGATTAAAGGCATGTGCCACCACCGCCTGGTTAGTAGTACTCTTAAAAATTCAAGAAATGAAAAATTACTAGCACAATATGACTTCTATTATAATTGAAAGTAAGTATTATTAGCCCTGAAAAGAACTAGTACTGTTTTGTAGGACAGCTATATCCTATAAATTTCCCTTAATCCATTCATTTATTTATATGGATATTTCTTCACAAATTTACCATTCCTTAAATATGTTATTTATTTAATTTTATTTATTTGTGCATTCACCAAAGCCTGAAACAGAATCAAATTAACAAATGAAAAAAAAATGATTACTGTATAGGCAATCATCAGTGGGCTGTGACATCAGAAGTCTGGGGAAGAAGATTCTAAGAAAAGGATTAGTAAACTCAGAACCCTGAATATGGATGGGCTTTGTAAATGGCAAGATCAGTGTGATGCCCTAAGGGGGAGGGGGCAGGATAAGAATGGGTGGGAACAAGGAAGGGGACAGAGTTCAGGTTGACTTCCCTCTTCCTTCTCTCTCTGTCACTCTGTTTCTGTCTTTCTGTGTCTCTCTGTCTTTGTCTCTCTTTGTCTCTCTGTCTCTGTCTCTGTTTCTCTCTTTCTCAGAGTCCCCTGTGTACCTTAGGCTGGCATTGAACATAAAGTCCTATTTATTTCTTCAGCCTCTGGAGTGCTAGGAATATGAACAGTTATCACAAGCCCAGCATTAATTAAAGCTTCTTACACTACAAAAGGAGTGTAAGTTTTACTTAAAGGACACAAAAAAGTCTTGGAAAGGTCTGAGACTGAGCATTGATGAGTTCTCATTACAGCCTACTGTGGCAA
Organism: Peromyscus nudipes; assembly: GCA_902168325.1. Lineage (NCBI taxonomy): Eukaryota > Metazoa > Chordata > Mammalia > Rodentia > Cricetidae > Peromyscus > Peromyscus nudipes. Next base: position 17,745 of record CABHPH010105246.1, read on the forward strand.
GAATGGAGGAACTAGAGCAAAAGGGAAAAGGTGCCAAGAGGTTAGTGACACGGTAGCTTTGGCCAGGATGTCAGTGGTGCCTGAGAAAAACACATGGCTCTAAGTTAAATATGGAGATGGAGCCTGCAGAAATTGGTCAAAGTTAAGATGTAGAAGTGAGGTAAGAGATGAGTCAAGGAGAAATTCAGTAGCTATTTTAAGATACATATTCCATTCCTCAAATTTATTTTTGTTTTTATTGAAAACAAGATCTCTTACTTCTTGAAAAACAAAATTTGAAATGCATATTCATATAGAACTTTCAAAAGTATTGTCTCTTGCTTAGAATCCTGTGCATTTGGTTTTTCAGTGGCTTTTGTCCAAATGTAATAAAACTGTAACTTTTATATTGGATACATAGTGGGCCAGATTGTGGGATTGGTTAGAAAACTATTGAAAATGTTCTGTCTCTTCAAAAACTTCCAATTACTTGCAGTGTAAATCCTACCCATTCTGCTAATTTTATATGCACAGAAAGTGGTACAATTCCATGGGAAATATAATTTTTTCACTGACTAGCTGCCTGTAACTGATTTAAGTGTAATTACACATTTTTTTCATTTAAGATTAATTTCACAAAATTGTTTTTGTGACCTAAGGCTGCCTTCTTAATAATTGGGCATAGCTGACTTAGTGTTTGCATATATGGGTATTGGTATCATTCTAGCTGGATTTAATATAGAAATGGGCTCCATGTAGACATAGAAAGGACTTTTGTACTTCATGATTTTTCTATGCTGACCCAGTGATCCCAGATTTATATACATGGTCTATAGAAAGCCATGGTAACCTGTCCTTAAAATAACCTTGAAGACAAGTGAGGATGTTTTCCATTTAATTCTAGGGAAGATGCCACTCAAAACAATTAAATCTAAAGTCTCTCACTTAAAGTAGCATGGAAAATTCATAAAATTTAAGTATAATGATGTTCTAGGATCTGTGCCATTCTTGGTTGATGAGCAAAGGTTAACCTTTTTCTTTCTATTTAAGAAAAAGGCCTTGCAGAGTTGTCTTTTTTGCCATGATTCTAGTTCCAAGGATACTCCAGTAAAGGAGGGTAAGGGTGGGATCAAGGACTGTTTCTCTTTATGTAGAAAGGGAATGTGTCCACTTATAATCTGATATTTGAAGTCATGAGGAAGGGCAGATGTTTCAGTGGTTAAAGGTGACTGCTGTTCTTGTAAATGATCCTCCCAGTTCTCAAGTTAGGAACTTTAAAACTACCTTTAATTCCATCTCCAAAGGATCAGAAACCCTGTTTGTCTTCCTTGGGCACACACGCGCACACACACACACTCTTAAAATAAAAAAAATTGAATTACTTCACTTTAGTGGCTTGTCTCCTTAAATGTGAGCAGGAGGCTTGACCTCATTAAGTGGTGGGAGTGAGAACTAAGGGTTTAGCCATAAACCTTAAGCTCTTTTTGTCTTATGAGACAATAGCAGGAGATTGGCAACTGGGAGTTAGTCCTTTTGTTGGGCTTGGTCAGAACTCTGAGAGAAGTGGCCATAAACTGTGTCCAAGGAAGTTCTCTATGGCCTCCAATTTCTATGTGTAACTATGTATTTCCATTTAGTAGCAGTTGCCTGTATGGTTCAATTTTCTTTCTACTAGAAATATAGGTCTTTTTTTCCAATGCTGCTAAGAGGACAACTTTTTATTTAGTAAGAAATATGTGTCCTTACTTTTAAACATCTGAATGAGGAGTCACAGCAACAGGTATATTTTTTCCAAAGATGTAAATGACTGGATGGCGATAGAAATTTGGCTCATGGTTGCTTTTTGTTCCATGCACGTTGTTGGAACACAATGGGGTTTGCCTCATGAAACATATTGTCTACTTGGCCTTTCCAGTCTTTGGTTAGTCCATGAACATGTATGATGACCTGGAGGTCTCTGCAAAACATTCTGGGCATATAGGAAAACTGGGAAAATAGTCCACCTGCTGATAGGTTAGGCAAGGTCTATAATCAAAAGCCTATGAACTCTCAGACAGCATGAATCCCTTTGCTGTACTTTATATATACATGCACATATACATTATATATACATACATATACATATATATATATATATATACACACACACATATGGGCTGTGCTTTATATATATAAAATAGTGAATCCTCTTGTATCCATGCTGGTACAGCATCTGGCACATATTAAATGTTTAGGTTGTTTGTTGAATGAATGAATGTTGTTGAATTCTATAGAATTCTCTGGTGTTCTCTTAGAGCACCACTGTACCTCTCAGCTACCACAGTGTGTTAGAGACAAAAATAAGAATGAAAAGGGAGAGATGACGTGTGGGGAGCTGGGGGCATGGGGCAGGGAGGAGGAGGAAGACAAGGAGCCCACCAGATTATGTTTCAAGGGAACACATCTGGAATAGTGTGTGTGAATAAGGGTCAGACGTTGGCCACAGCTAGGAGAAATGACAAACTGAAGGACCATGTGTAATCTAACAACACCTTTTGGGCAAGCTGAAATTGTAACCTAGGTCATTTACAGAACTTTTGAGGACTGACTAAAAGATGAGACCCTGTAATGGTTTTATACAGTCCCTTAGTAAAATTCATACTTTGTGATCAGAGTGTTGGCTAGCTGGGAGAATATCTTGACCATATTTTGTGACCCAAGCATATAAAAATGTTACCATCCATGGCAAAGATTGTTGTAATGATGGAGTCATGTGCACGACATGTTGAGGCAAGAAGCTGGAGATGAGGTTGTATCTTAGCTTTCAGTCTTATTGAGAGCCTTATCATCATTATTGTGAACTGGGACCATCACCACTGGATAAAGAGGAAGGTATAATGACATTTTAAAGCCAGGGACTGAGATACTGAGATTCCCCTGGAGTGTGTGTGTGTGTGTGTATGTGTGTGTATGTGTGTGTGTGTGTGTTAGAAAGAGAGAGAGAGAGAAAGAGAAAGAGAGAGAAAGAGAGAGAGAGAGAAACACATTAGGAATGTGGATATAATTGGAAGGAAGGATATGGAAAGCAGAGGAACCATAAAGAATGCTGTAATTATCTCATTGAGCTGACCAAGTGGTATAGATATGTAATCCTACCTACTTAAAAGGCTAAAGCAGGAGGATGGCAAGTTCAAAGTCTTCCTTGGCTATAGAATAAGGTCAAGGTTATCTTGGGAAATTTAGTGAGATCCTTTCTCAAAGGAGAAAGTGAAAAGAGGGTAATGAATGTAGTGCAGTGCTAGAGGGGTAGCTAGTGTGAGTGGGAAATTAGGTCCAATCCCCAGGATTACATCATGCAGGTGGCAGTGGGATGCCATCATGATGCCCAAATGAACAGGTGATTTTTCAGGATTTTTCTATCTATATGCTTATGGGTCTGCAGATGGACTCATGAGGCAACTGAATGTGTAAATAGAAGAATTCTTTTATGTTTACATCATAGGAAAGTAGTCTGTGAAGTAAATTATGTCTGTTAATGAATCAATGAATTAGAATTCTGATATTTTGTGGTTTGAAAGAATTGCATCTCCTTTTGTCATATGCTGAAAGGGATATTTTTGTTATCTTGTTTTCCTTCTTGTGAAAAGGGTTGAGTCATATAAAAATATGGTGGAACATTATTCATTGCCAGGCACTAATGTAATGGGCCTCTGTTGCCTTGTGAGAGTTGGTTTATTCACCAAATCACCAAAATTACACCAAAGGAGAAAGCTAGGAGCCATCAGAATTGGGCTCACCTTCACCAAGGCTAATAAATATATAGATTCTAAAGATCTGGATAAATGTAGTGTGAAGATTGTTAACTATTTAGCCTATTGTATGGTGATTCCTTCTTCTCCAATGACCTACTTTATAGTCTGACAGTTTTTAGGATTGCCTAGGGCAACTATGAGTAGCAACTGTTTATGTGGGGGGGGGGGGCCCAAACAGCTTGACCACACAGCCACCATGACAGGCTTAGGAACCTAGACACAGCTGCCATGA
>CABHPH010105248.1:6605-20000 GCA_902168325.1 Peromyscus nudipes
GGCCTGCAGGCAGACATGCTGTATACATAATAAATAAATAAATCTTTAAAAAAAAAAAGAATATGTACAGGGCTTTAGAAATTCATACTTTCATAAAAATTTCAAAGTTCAGGAGGAACAACAGCCTTGTCCCAGAGTAATCATTCATAAAAGACTATCTGTGACTTCAGGGATTAGAGCTAAACGATGAAAACAGTGGTTTAGGTTATCTCTTCTTGGGGCGGGGAATATTGATGACAATATATTACTATATTTTTATAGAATGTGCAGCACTGTGGAAATGTGTATGCCTAAAAAAAAGAAGTACTTTTTTTTAAAGTTGTAAAACTCTTAAATTATGACAATGGGGTTTCACTCTATTACCTAAAGTGAAGTTTGAGAACATTGTATATAATCTCATCTTTAAATTCTAGAGTTTGGAGGTATACGCATACATACATATACTCACATGCAGAGGTCCCTTAGTTCCTCAATATTCAAGTGAAAAATTAAAATAATTATTCCAAGAATTGCATGTTCAAATTAAACCTTTTCATCTTCCTGCATTGTGATTTTGGAAGCCAGTGTTTTAGTTTGACCCTCAGCTGTCACAGCTCTAGCAGCATCAACACTCAGGCATCCAAGTAACCACTGAAGGGATATCAATACCCCACAACATACCCTATTTACCAAGCTAAATGAAATCATGTACAATTTGTCATAAGCGATAGAATGTTTTTTTGTGGTGGATGACCTTTCCACAATATGGACAAGTATGAGATCTAATCACATAAATGCTTAGAGTGTTCTAAAGATTAAGTATATTAAATGTGTTCTTGGCCAATACTTTTTCCAGGCTACAGTTTTATCTGATGTAACTCAAATGTGAATTCAATGTGTGTGTTGGAACTAATGCACTCTCTACTCCACTAACTTTTGCAACTATTTTTAAACATTGCCATCAATATTTACTAACCGGTTTTAAAAATTAGATATTTTTCCCAATAAAGTCCAGGTCTGATGGAGTTTTGTTGGCCTCAAAATTGTAGTAGAGGATGACCTTGAACTTCAGAAACCCCTGCTTCTTACTTCCAAGGGATGGGAACACCAGAGTGCACCAGCAAGCCCAATTCATGCAGTGCTGAGTCTCTACTCCGGGGCTCTTTTTTTTTTTTTTTTTTTATAACAAAAAGTCAGTCAATTAAGGTACATCCTAGACGTGTGTTTTATTACTTCTTAGTATTAAGAACTGGACTGCCTACATATGTGTAACTGCACATATTTACGTGTGATATCATATAAAGAATTCTTCCTAATGCTGCTGCTCTTTCACAGACTGAAACAGTCCCATATTTGGTTCATTAGATTTTAGTGAACACTTACAATTGGCCACCAATCATTGCCCACTATTTTCTGGGTTCCAATTGGACAAAGACCCAATCCTGTGTTCATTTGAACACTCCTTCAAGCAGCATAGGGTGGGGGAGGGCAATAATACATGTTTATCTAGTGACAATCACCAGCCTTTGAACTGCCAATCACTATAACAATAGGGACACACAAGGTTTTAGATTTTTGATTCACTTGGTATCCAGCATTTTCTCCTAGTCCCTGTCCACTTATGAGAGTGGTCTGGGCACATTTAATGCTCACAGGTAATCAGTGGACAGTGGAGAAACCATTACACTGACAATTCCTTGTGTTGCAGATGGAGAAAAGCCTGTCCTAGGACTCTGGCCCCTAACAACCCTCTTTCGTGGGTATAGTAGGGTCAGTGTCACACCTGCTTCCTCTCCCATTGGCACCCATTATAGTCTGGTGCAGACCCAAAACAGCTGCTTGATTGCATATCCTTATCACCTGAATGGAGGGTGCCGATTAGCATCAAAAGAGTTTCCAAAGCTGAGAACATACAGGCCAAAGGAAGAAATCATCTCAGTAGGTCAGAAAGGAGATATTTGACCTAATACAGATTGTAGTAGGAATCTTAAATGGATCTTATTAATGAAATCAAACCTGAGGCCAAGTATTGCGGTGAACACTGGAAGATCAGAGAGACAGAACAAGCCACAACTAACATCACCTGGCCAACTTCTCAGTTGATCTTGTTTCCTCAGACTGGAAGCCTCTGTGTCCTCATATCCAAATGGCTCTCAGCTGAACTGTTTCTCGAAAGCCTGAAAGCTTAACCAGCCAAATGCTTAACCAGGCCAAATGCTTAAGTTCCTGGTCCTCATGCCTTATATATCTTTCTGCCTTCTACCACCACTCCCTGGGATTAAAGGCCTGCTTTCTGGGATTAAAGGCATGTGTCACTAAGCCTGGCCGTTTCCAATGTGGCCTTGAACTCACAGAGATCCAGAGGGATTTCTACCTCTGGAGTGCTAGGATTAAAGGTGTGAGTGCCACCATTTTCTAGCCTTTGTATCTAGTGGCTGTTCTGTTCTGACCCCAGATAAGTTTATTAGGGTGCACAATATTTGTGCAACACAATACCACCACAACAGATGACATAAGATATCTTCTGCCTAATTGAAAGGATCATTGTAGGAAATTAAAAGACTGTCAGTGCCTGACTTTTCACTATTTATAATTTCTTTTTATCCATTTTTTCATATGTTGAAAATTGCTAATGGTATGAATTTATGCAAAAGAATTCTTCCTCCCTGTGTTTTTCTCCTCTTTGAAAGACTATCCACAGCTTCTTAGAATTTAGACACTAGATCACACCACTTCTATATTTGTGGTCATAAAGACATTGACTGTGAAACAATGTGTGAACTTCCTATCTCCATAGCCTCTTGAGACTGTTGTGCAAATGATCTGGGGATTGGGCTTAGTCTATACTAGATGAGTAGCACATTAATCTGTGGTTTCCCAGTATCCCTCAATAGCCAATACACAGGCTACACTCTGGGGACCTAGCCCAAAATAATGGAATCAGGCAAGCTTTCTTATTGATGATGTGTTTTTTCTCTGAGTAATCTCATCATTTTACACACTTCTATGGATAGTACATTATGGAAGCCCTGGAGATTTAACAACCAGTCCAAGAATTAGATCATAGATGGACTGTAGTGTTATTTGTTCTAAGACAATGAAATTTGCTGAAATATGGGCTTCCAGAGGAGTGTGGAAAAGGAAAGATTTAGGGTGGGTCCAGGGACTGACCCAGTTATATCCATTTTAGTTCTATCCATCTTATCATGTCTTGTGCCCAGTAATAACCGTAGAATGCTCTGCCAATGCAACTTCAAGAAGAAGGTGAAGGTAGAGCTCGCTGACTGAAAGAGCCCAGACACTGTGTCAAGTCAGCCTTAAAATATATACTTTGAAAGTGACATTTAAATTTCCAGAGAATAAGACAGCAGATGGCATCCCTGCTGTCTTCCTCAACTGTAGAGCAGGTGCAGACAGAGGCTGTCTTCCAGCACCAGGCTTCCTGACCCTGGGACCTAGGTAACAATGAATTCACTTACGCCTGTCTGTAGAGCACAAATACACTCCTCATAATTTTTTTCTCTCTCTCTCTCTCTCTCTCTCTGTGTGTGTGTGTGTGTGTGTGTGTGTGTGTGAGTGTGTGTTTATGTTCTGTGCCAATCTTCTGTGAAATGCATCAGAGAATGTGAAAGTCAGTATGTAGTTGGAGTGATTTGTAGGAACAGATAAAGAAAAGGGGAAAATAATAAGTGTGACTGTATATTCAAAACAGGTTCATAAGCCAACTAACATAATTTCTAGGGGTTTGTTGGAAAGATGGCTTAGCAGTTAAGAGTAATTCTTCAAACTCTTTTTTTTTTTTTTTGGTTTTTTGAGACAGGGTTTCTATGTGTAGCTTTGTCCCTTTCCTGGAACTCGGTTCGTAGACTAGGCTGGCCTAGAGCTCACAGAGATCTGCCTGCCTCTACCTCCTGAGTGCTGGGATTAAAGGGTGTGCCACCACCGCCCGGCTAAGAGCAATTCTTTTTCTTACAATGGATGCGGGTTCATTTCCTAGCATCTATATCAGGTTTGAAGCCACTCCAGTTCCAGGGGACCTGGCACCCTCTTCTAACTTATGTGGGTTCCAAGCAAACATGTGTTACATATGCAAACAGTTAGCCACATTTTAAAAAGCCGCAGATATTTAAGAACTTAATTACAACTTTAAATAATGTTTGACATAGTAATCAAATGAAAAACATTTGCTTATCAACTGTGTCTTTTCAAGGCAGTTGCTCCCAACTATGAAATAAAGTGCCATTTTGATAGATATTGTATGTTTATAAGCATGATTTTATTGCTAAATCAAAACATACATATATGGTGTCAATACTTGAAATATATCCTTATTAATAGAATTTGGGCAGCTTGCATAGATTTTATTTTTATTGCAGACTTTTTAATATATCCCTCAACACAAATTTGAGAGTCATACTTGGCATTGATTTTCAGGTCAATTAGTTTTGGAAAATACCCACCTACCTATTCTTTCTTACACTTCTCCTGTGTCCGTCATCATTTTCAGGCCCTGACTGAGTGTCATTTTCACCCTGTCCAACCTTTGTCTCATACAGAATAGTTGCCTACACATGTAAAACTCTTCCTTTTCAACCCCATATCAAAAATCATACTAAGTCCTTCATATCCTTTTTCCCAGTGGGGAAACACTCTGGATCTCACTATGGCTATAACTCCTAATGTGTAGCTTCTGCCTCCACTTTCTTACATGCTTCTCTGACCACAGAGCTTGTACCTCTTCCCTAAAACTAAACTAAGAGACATGTCTTCTTAGTATGTGGAAGATATATTGAACCCATAGCATATGAATGTTTAGTAACCATTGTACATTCAAGGACATGGATGATTGCTTCTGGGAGAAAGCTCAGATTTCTTAAAGACCATGACTTGTATCCAAAGGGGATGACAGTAATTGAAGCCTCACGGGAACAATTAACGTAGATATAATCCAAGTTTAATCTAGGATGAGAGCTCATATGCACAAATGGAAGGGGAGAAAATCTATGACTTTGTTCTTGAATAATTGGACTGTCATTAACAAGTAAAATGGGACTATTTACCTGAAAATATTGATTAGTTACGTGAGAATCTGTCCTTCCTTACAAACCATGTCTCTCTGTATTATTTTATTACTCTTCTGGGAATCATTGTGAGCAAGAAACTACATGTATACTGTGGAGATCATTCCTCATGGATCCATCTACAAAATGTTCCCATAACTAAGGCTCAGGGAACATTTTGGAAATGGGAGTGGGAATATGTTAGCAACCACAGGATCAGGGAGTTTGCATAAGACTGTGTCTCTGAGCAACATCAGAAGCTGTGCCTATAGAAGCCCACCAACATGACTGCCCAAATGTGAGCTGAACAGAGAGACACTGGAGAACATTCCAAACTGGATGCGCAAAAGCCCACAAGGCCTTAATTATAAGCAAACAATTTCAGGAAGCTGAGCAAATCTGAAAATAGGAAAAGTGTTGTTCCCCAGGGAAGAGCACACAATTGATTATGCAGTGTCAAATGTTCATCCCTGAAAACATACATACAAGTATCATTATATGGACAGATCTACATTATATTATATTATATTATATTATATTATATTATTCATCTCATATTATATTATATTATTCATATTATAACATCTACAAATACCTATGAAAGGACACTACAACTGTTTATGTACTTTCTAGAACTGTACCATATCCAAAAACTTCTGGAATGGAGGGAAATATAACAAGGAAATTCTACATTGAACCTGACAGAAATCAGAATAATGTGCAACTCACAGATGCTGCTGTTCCTTGTTGTTCAAAGAGGAAGACATTCTCTACAAATAAACCTGTACTCTCTTATAAGAGGACAACAGGCCTGTAATGACTTAATGGTTTGACCAGGTCTGTGGCTGTGCCAGACGTTGCTGATTTGCATATGCTCAGAGCACAGCCCACTGCCCTGAGGACTTCTTCATAATCAGGCTACAGGCTGTGCTAGAGTCAGCTTCAGACAGGTCCCAGCACAGACATGAGGGCCCCCACTCAGCTCCTGGGGTTGCTGCTGCTCTGGCTCACAGGTAGGGAAGACAGCATTGGAAATTTATTTAGCTGAGTGTGGTCACTGTTGCCTGTTCTCTGAGAAAGTCCTCTCCTGACATGATTAATTGTGTGGGAATTTGTTTTCAATTTTCCATTCTCAGGTGCCAGATGTGACATCCAGATGACCCAGTCTCCAGCCTCACTGTCTGCGTCTCTGGGAGCCAGTGTCACCATCACGTGCCGGGCAAGTGAAAACATTTACAGTGCTTTAGCATGGTATCAGCAGAAACCAGGGAAACCTCCTAAGCTCCTGATCTATGATGCAAACAGCTTGGAAAATGGGGTTCCATCAAGATTTAGTGGCAGTGGAGCTGGCACACAGTTTTCTCTAAAGATCAGCACTCTGCAGCCTAAAGATGTTGCAACTTACTACTGTCAACAGGGTTGGAGTACCCCTCCCACAGTGATTCAAGTCATGACATAAACCACCAAAGAAAGCAGAAGTGAGAGCCCAGGCTGCCCCAACTGCTTATTCTGGGGTCCCCAGCTGCTGAGAGTGTTTCTCTTTGCCAGGATTTAAACGTCAATGTTATTGTCAGAGAGAATTGTTTGATGGTCATCTATAACCTCTCCCCCAGTTCCAGCATTAAAAATAATAATACGTCTCACTACTCACATGAAAAAAAAAGGTGCAGAGTTTTAGGCAACAGTTAAGATTAATACAACATAGATATCAATACACACACACACACACACACACACACACACAAACACCTACAAACTGATTTACAACAAACCAGTTATTTCTACAGGAAAATTATCTAATTTTCATAGCATTAAAATCTTGAGGAATCATTTGGAGAGATTACTTAGTCCAGTGGTTTTCAACATTTCTTATGCTGCTACCCTTTACTATAGTTCCTCAGGTTGTGGTGACCCCCAACCATAAAATTATTTTCCTTGCTACTTTATAACTCTAACTTTGCTACTGATATGAATCATAATGTGAATAATTTTGGAGATAAGGTTTGCAAAAGGAGTCACAAGACACAGCTTGAGGATCACTGGCTTAATTTTTAAGAGCACTGAACTCTCTTTTAGAGGACCTGTGTTTGATTCCCAGCACAAATGACTGCCAGCTCCTATCTGTAATTCCAGTTCCAGTGTATCTGAGCCCCTCTTCTGGCCTCTGAGGGTATTGTGCTCACATGGTACAGGAACAAATTTGCTGGGAAAACACCAGTACACATAAACTAAAAATAATTAAATCTTAAATATTTCAGAAAAATTCATACTGGGAAGAGATTTTTCTCATAATCTAGAGTCCATTTTTTTACTGAAAGCAAGGCTTCCTGACCACATGGTCGTCAGTTAGGGTGTGAAATCTCTTATTATATGCATGGAAGGGAGAAAGATTTCCTCCATTGTGTGTTTGCTCATTTTTCTTTTTCTTTTCTTTTGTTTATTGTTTTTTGTTTTTTCAAGACAGGGTTTCTCTGTGTAGTTTTGGTGCCTGTCATGGATCTCACTCTGTAGACCAGGCTGGCTTCAAACTCACAGAGATTCATCTGACTCAGCCTCTTGAGGGCTGGGATTAAAGGCCTGCGCCACCACTGCCTGGCTTAAGTGTGCTCATTTTTCTTGTTACAGAGATGTCAAGTTTCTTGGTTACTTTTCTATTGCTATAACAAAACATCATGACCAAACAATTTATAAAAGAAAGCATGATTTGGAGGCTCATGGTTCTGGACAGTTAATCCAAGTTCAGTGTGGTGGAAAGCATGGCAGCAGGCAAATGGCTATTGCCCTGAAGAACTAGCTAAGAACTTCGATCTTTAACTGCAAGTAGAAGTCATAGAGATAACTGGGAGTGGAACAACTTCATCAAGCTGCATGATGACCACTCTTCAAACACAGCTATCCACTCATTCCAACCCATGCCTTCACAATACCTTCTAGTATGGCCAAGTAAACCCAGAGAGATATAATGAAGTAGAGACTGTCTACCAATTCAACCTACAACTGACTTTGCACAATAAATGGTGCCCTTAAAATAACATTTTTTGGAAAATGTTCTGTTGATTTTCTTACACTTATACATGATCTACCATGTATATGATTACCATCAGATGCAACACAGGAAAAAGGCATGTGCATTGAGTAAAGCTTATCAATCAAAATAGAAAATCATATACATTAGACCCCTCAGCAAAAAACATCTTCTTCTTCTGGATGACAAATAGAAGCTCCTAGAATTATCTATTGAGTAAACTTCATTTAGTAACTTCTGTTATATTGCATTCTACCTGTCCTGCAGTTCACTTTAAGTCTGAATACAATCCTTGATGCCTTGTTACAACATGGATCACAATAAACCATTCTTCTATTAAAATAAAAGAGAATTATATCTCCATTTTTTCCTTTAGTCAATTTAGTCATTAAATTTCCACAGGTTCCTGCATAGTTAATGCAATCACTCATTTTCCATTTTCTCTATGGCTCAATGGAGTTACTCTTATTATTTTTCTGAAATGTGTTGTGGATACTTCAAAGGTTGCACATACATAGTTTAAGCATAAACCCAAGAATCAACACTCTGATAATTCTGTGACTTGGCCACAGTTGGCTGTATATTTGCAACACTCAGGAACAATACAGTGTTGCCTGAGGAGGTCTAAATACAGCATAGTTAGGTGGCCTATAACTTCATGGCAGAGAGCTCTGACTTCAAAACAGCACCAGGGAATCCAGTGTTTCCAGTAATAATGTTCATGACATTAAAAGCTTTCAAATAATTTCATAGGTGTTTCTCAGACTCCTGTTGCATGAATCAACTCTTTGTTTCTTTTTTGTTCTTAAATATATTCCACGTATGGTTATCTCACACCATATTCACCCACTAATTAATGGAAAATCTTGTGATTTAATCCTAAGAATTGATAATTACAAGTAAATTTATTCTATAAAAATGCTCTGTATAGTTTTTTATGTGCAAATGAGGTTTCAATGTGAAAATGATATTTCAACACCTGTGGGGAAATACAAAGATGAGATTTTGTTAGTTGACTAAAGAGGTAACATAAAGAATGAAAAAAATATTTACTAGTTATAGGTATGACAGATGATTAGTGTCTAGAACTGTATTGGCTAGTTTTATGTCAACTTGAAACAAGATAGAGTTTTCTGTGAAAAGGAAACCACAATTGCGAAAATGGCTCCATAAGACTGGCCTGTAGGCAAGACTGTGTGCTATTGTCTGGAATAACGATGTATGTTGGAGGGCCCATGACACTATGGGTGATGCCACCCTTGGGCAGGTGGTTTTGGGTGCTATAAGAAAATAGGTTGAGGGCTGGAGAGATAGCTCAGCCCTTAAACACTAGGCTCACAACCAAAAAAGGAAAAGAAATAGGTTGAGCAAGCTATGAGGAGGTAGCTAGTGAGCAGATTTCTCAGTGGCTTCTGCTTCAACTCCTATCTCCAGGTACTTCCCTGCTTTAGTTTCTGCCATGGATTCACTCAGTGACTGAATGTAACCTGAGAGATGTAAGCTGAAATAAACCATTTTCTCCTCAACTTCCTTTGGTCATGGTGTTCATCATAGCAATAGAAACACTAACTAAGACAATAATGTACAAACAACTCATAAAAACAAATACCAAGATGACAAACAACCCTGTTAGAAAGTAGAGCATAGAACTGTACAGAAGATTGTCAGAGGAAATGCAAATGGATACGAGATATTTTGAAAGGATTCACCATCCTTAGCCATCATACAAATGCAAAATAAAACTTCTTTGATATTTCATCTTACCCCAGTCAGAAAGACTATGTAAGAAAACAAAAGACATGAAATGCTGGCAAGGATGTGGGGGATGGAAAGTAATCATACTCTGTTGGTGGAGTTGCAATTGGTTCTGCCACTATGGAAATCCTTGTGGCAGTTCCTGAAAAACCTAGAATTAGATCTACCACAGGATCCAGATATGCTACTCCTGGACACATGCCCAAAGGACTCCTTGTTTCCTACCAGGAGGCACATGCTCATCTGTCATCAGTTCACAATAGCTAGGGCAGGGAAATATCCTAGATGTCAATCAACTGATATATGGATAATGAAAAAGTATCTTTATCTATCAGGTTCATAATGTACATTATTCTCATTAGTACAGGGAACATTCTTTAAAATATGGTATATGTTAAGCTACAAAATATATAATAAGTGTTAAAAATAGAAATTGTTTTACATAACTTCTGACTAAAACTCAATATTAAACTGCAGCAATTTTCAAATTATGCATAATAGATGTTAAAATGTCCCATTCTTGATAGATCAACAGGCAATTGTAGCTAGAGTTTTCCTGCCTGGCCCACAATCAGGACAAATCTCTGTCACCTGCCAGTCCCACAGCCGCTCAGACCCAACCAAGTAAACACAGAGACTTATATTGCTTACAAACTGTATGGCTGTGGCAGGCTTCTTACTAACTGTTCTTATATCTTAAATTAATCCATTTCTATAAATCTATACCTTGCCACATGGCTTGTGACTTACCGGCATCTTCACATGCTGTTTGTCATGGCGGCAGCTGGCAGTGTCTCCTCAGCCTTCCACTTCCCAGAATTCTCTCCTCCTTGTCCCACCTATACTTCTTCCTGCCTGACCACTGGCCAATCAGTGTTTTATTTATTGACCAATAAGCAACATGTTTGACATACAGACCATCCCACAGCAGGCAATGGAACCTTACAATGGATATTTAAGTTTTTCTTTAACTGTTGCAGAAAGGAAACAGTAGTGACACTGAAAGTCGGAAAGACTCCCCATGCTCATGGGTGTGTAGAATTAGTGTTATGAGGATTACCTTGCCATCAAAAGCAATTAGTAGATTCACTCCAATCCCAACGTCGTTCTTCACAGCTAGGGAAAAAGGAACAATCTGAAAAGTTACATGGAAACTGAGAAGCAAGAATAATGCTATATCTACTTCCATGCATGATCTTAATTATGGTAGGGAACAATAATGATAGAAACAGCATGGTGCTGACAAAAATATACACATGTACATCAATGAAACAGAAGATCCAAATTTTAAGTCCACACAAATATACCCACTTTGTTTCTTTTTCTGTTTTACATACATTCATACACACACACACACACACACACACACACACACATCAGTAAGGAGAATAGAATAGAAATATCACCAAATTGTGATGGGAACATTGGATGGGATATCCACATATAGAAGAATGAAACCAGAACCCTGTCTCACACCTGTACTAAAATCAGCCAGAGATGCATCAAAGATGACAAAAAGATTGAAAGATTACTGTAGAGACTCAGAAGTTTCCAGAAAGGGAAGTTGGAAAATATTCTACAATATACAGACATAGATGAGAATGTTCTAAACAGGAATGCAAGTGAGTATATTTGTATGGACTTAAAATCTGGATTTCTGTTCTGAATTTGCATTGGCGTCTCCAATCTGAACAGTATACTGATGCGTGGTGGATTTAGCTTTTGTTAATACAAAAAAAATTAGAAGAATTTTCTGGGCTACAAGCAGCTGGATGGAGGCATGGACCCACTGCCTACCAGAGTCAGCAGACAGCATGGCTCCCAGAGCTGGCAGTGAATTATCTCCACCATGTTGAAAAGCTGAGTGGGCAGAGTCAGCAGCCAAGGCTTCTGCTTCAGTATTAGCCACTACAGTTTAAAGCAATAGATTCACAATAAGGCAGATTCAGATGGAATAAGACTTTAAATGATTTACAGGGTATGTGAAAATGTATGTAGGCTTGGACGAGAGAAGAAAATGAATATAGACAGTTATAAAAAGAAATAGTTTTCAAAAGTAAAGTCTTTAAAGAGACAGTAAAGGTAGTATAAAAATAAGCCACATAAAGATGGATATTACACAGAGAATCTGGATTGTGTTGTCTTTGATATTTTTAACTGTGGAAAGGCATTTGATTGTAAAAACTGCTGAGTTAAATCAATATGTATATTTTAAAGGTATCTCAGTTTCAAAATTTATGTCTAAGGATGCATTGCTTTTGAAAAGAGGTTCTGTTCTTATTTCCACAGAAGATGTGAACCTTTGGATTGCTTCCAGGCTAATATGGATGGATCAACCAAGACCCCCTGAAAGGTCTCCAATGACAGCCATGGCCCAGATGATCCAACATTGAAAACAGCTTCAAAGCAACTGGCTGAGACAATGCAGCCTCACAGACTACTCCAGTCAGGACTTGACCATAATTCATATTTTTTTCAGGATCCCCAAAAGATTATCAGTGCCCCCTATCAGCAGGAAATAGTATGAGAAGCTTTGCCCAAATTTCCAAAATACTGTTTATAAATTTTTATTTTTATTCAAATCAGGTTGATTATAAATACAGTCTCTTTCTAAAGAAAAATGGGGGATAGCATGAAAAGGTAGATTATTGAATCTACTTTTAAAGAGCAACTTGTTTTAATTTGCTATAGATTTTAGTTTATTGATACAAATTTAAAGTTAATTTTGCTATACTATATGTATATTTCTACTCTTTTTAAGGTATTATGGTTCTGCAGATCATTGACATTGTAATGGATATTTAAAAAATACAGATTAATAATTAGTCTTCTATGATAGTCAAATTTATAGTCATGTTAAGTTTTATAGGTTTACATAGATATAATTCAATTAGACAGGTAATCTTCAAATACTTCAAAGACCTATGGAATATGGCACTTGAAATGTCTTAAGAACTTTGACTTTCTGGACATTGAGACATGTCTGCTCCTGGCAAGACCAATCTATTTCAGAGAAGATAATGGGTATTGAAGAAACTCATTATGGAGTTTGCTTTCTTTGTGGCAAAAGTGGGCCACTGGGCAAAAACATGACCTTATGTAGAGTGTTTGATAATATGTTGAATAAACTGGACATGCAGGGCCCATAGGAAGGTGACCACTGAACTTTAAAAACAAGGCAAGATGGTCCTTAAGGTTCCTGCTTCTCAGAAGAAACTGCCAGACATTTTACAGGACAGAGGAAGAAGCAACTGAGAGACTCTAGGCCTGTGGGCAGAAAATGGATGCACCAGCATTGCAGAGGAACTCTGAATAACTGTCTAGGCAGGCAGCTATCTCTGTCGTTCCAGATTTTTGGAAGTTGCTTACAATGCACTTCCTGTTTACATAGGTAACATTATATCCTTCTAAGGTCTTTGGTGTAGTTGAAGACTAGTTAGTTATAATTATAATTTTCCTTAGTTATGATAAAAGATAAGTTAGATATGAAACTTTAGACTCATAAATATAGGATAGATAGAATATTTAATTTTACAAAATACAAATAGACTAGATATTGTAACTGTAATTCTTGTT
>CABHPH010105248.1:20925-54596 GCA_902168325.1 Peromyscus nudipes
TGTTTTGATGTGTTCTTGGAGTCTGTTTGCCAGTATTTTATTGAGTATTTTTGCATCAATGTTCATGAGGGAGATTGGTCTGTAGTTCTCTTTCTTTGTTGCATCTTTGTTTGGTTTAGGAATCAGGGTAATTGTAGCCTCATAGAAGGAGTTTGGTAATGTTTCTTCTGTTTCCATTGTGTGGAAATATTTAAAGAGAATTGGTATTAACTCTTCTTTGAAGATCTGGTAGAATTCTGCACTGAAACCATCTGGTCCTGGGCTGTTTTGGGTTGAGAGACTTTTAATGACTGTTTCTATTTCCTTAGGGGTTATTGGACTATCTAAATTGTTTATCTGGTCTTGGTTTAACTTAGGTATGTGGTACCTATCCAGAAAATTATCCATTTCTTTTAGATTTTCCTGTTTTGTGGAGTAGAGGTTTTTGAAGTATGACCTGATAATTTCTGGATTTCCTCATTGTCTGTTGTTATGTCCCCCTTTTCATTTCTGATTTTGTTAATTTGGATGCACTCTCTCTGTCTTTTTGTTAGGGTTAAGGGCTTGTCTATCTTGTTGATTTTTTTAAAGAACCAACTCTTTGTTTCATTAATTTTTGTATTGTTCTCTTTATTTCTGTTTTATTGATTTCAGCTCTCAATTTGATAATTTCCTGATGTCTGTTCTTCCTGGGAGAGTTTGCTTCTTCTTGTTCTAGAGCTTTCAGGTGTGCTATTAAGTCACTAGTGTGAGAATTCTCCAACTTCTTTATGTGGGCATTTAGTGCCATGAATGTCCCTCTTAGCACTGCTTTCATAGTGTCCCATAGGTTTGGGTATGTGGTGTCTTCATTTTCTTTGATCTCTAGGAAGTCTTTAATTTCTTTCTTTATTTCTTCTTTAACCCATTGGTGATTCAGTTGAGCATTATTCAGTTTCCATGTGATTGTAGGTTTTCTGTAGTTTTTGTTGTTGTTGAAATCTAGCTTTAAACCACGGTGGTCTGACAGAATGCAGGAGGTTATTCCAATTGTTTTGTATCTGTTGAGATTTGCTTTGTGGCCAAGTATGTGGTCGATTTTAGAGAAAGTTCCATGGAGTGCTGAGAAGAAGGTATATTCTTTTTTGTTAGGATGGAATGTTCTGTAGATATCGATTAAGTCCATTTGAGTCATAACATCAGTTAAGTCCTTTATTTCTCTGTTAAGTTTCGATTTGGCAGATCTGTCCAGTGGTAAAAGTGGGGTGTTGAAGTCTCTCACTATTAATGTGTGGGGTTTTATATGTGGTTTAAGCTTTAGTAATGTTTCTTTTACATATGTGGGTGCCCTTGTGTTTGGGGCATAAACGTTCAGAATTGAAACTTCATCTTGGTGAATCTTTCCTGTGATGAGTATGTAATGCCCTTCTTGATCTCTTTTGATCGATTTTAGTTTGAAGTTTATTTTGCTGGATATTAGGATGGCTACACCTGCTTACTTTTTAAGACCATTTCATTGGAAAGTCTTTTCCCAGCCTTTTATTCTTAGGTAGTGTCTATCTTTGAATTTGAGGTGTGTTTCTTGTATGCAGCAGAAAGATGGGTCCTGCTTTCATATCCATTTTGTAAGCCTGTGTCTTTTTATAGGTGAATTAAGTCCATTGATAATAAGGGATATTAATGACCAGTGATTGTTCATTACTGTTATTCTTTGGTGGTAGTGTGTGTGTACTTCTCTTCTTTGGGGTTTACTGCTGTGGCATTATCTATTGCCTTTGTTTTCAAGGGTGTGTCTGACTTCCTTAGGTTGGAATTTTCCTTCTAGTGCTTTCTGTAGGGCTGGGTTTGTGGATAAGTATTGTTTAAATCTGGCTTTGTCTTGGAATGTCTTGTTCACTCCATCTATGATGATTGAAAGTTTTGCTGGGTATATTAGTCTAGGCTGGCATCCATGGTCTCTTAGTGTCTGCATTACATCTGTCCAGGTCCTTCTGGCTTTCAAAGCCTCCATTGAGAAATCAGGTGTTGTTCTGATGGGTTTGCCTTTATAAGTCACTTGGTCTTTTTCCTTTGCTGCTCTTAATATTCTTTCTTTATTCTGTATGTTTAGTTGTTTAATTATTGTGTGGCTAGGGTCCTTTTGGGGGGGTCTAGTCTGTTTGGCATTCTATAGGCTTCTTGTATTTTCATAGGCATTTCCTTCTTTAAGTTGGGAAAGTTTTCTTCAATGATCTTGTTGAATATATTTTCTGTGTCTTTGAGTTGGTATTCTTCTCCTTCTTCTATCCCTGTTATTCGTAGGTTTGGTCTTTTTATGGTGTCCCAAATTTCTTTGGGGCATTTTGGGTCATGACTTTGCTGGCTTTAGTGCTTTCTTTGACTGATGAATCTATTTCTTCTACCGTATCTTCAACGCCAGAGATCCTCTCTTCTATCTCTTGCATTCTGTTGGTTATACTTGCATCTGAAGTTCCTAATCGTTTACTTAGATTTTCTATTTCCAGCATTCCCTCTGTTTGTGTCTCCTTCATTTTTTCTATTTCCCTTTGCAGGTCTTGGACTGTTTCCCTCATCTGTTTCATTGCTTTTTCATGGTTTTCTTTCAGGGATTTGTTGTTTTCTTCTGCTTTATTTGTCCTTTCCTCTAGTTTTTTTATAGTGTTCTTCCTGTTTTTTGTTTGTCTGTTCCTCCATTTCATTTTTGATTTCTTCTTTATAAGCCTCTAGCATCTTCATAATGTTATTCATAAGGTTGCTTTCTTCTGCTTCTTCCATTTTGTGATGTTCAGGTCTCGCTGTTGGAAGAGGGCAAGGTTCTGCTGATGCTGTATTGCTCCTTATTTTGTTGTATGTACTTCTGCCTTGATGTCTGCCCGTCTCCTTGTGGATTCGTTCTTGGTCTTATCAGCGCTCTTGGTCCAGACAGAGCTGACAGATTCAGGAAGCCTCTCTCTGGTCCAGATAGAAGCTCTGGGCTGGATGGGAGCTGAGAGCTAGTCTCTAAGTCTCAGGAAGTGGCTGGGGTCTCAGGTGGATGGGTGTGGGGGCAGAGCGTGGAGATTGCAGGGTCTGCCTGGTGTCTTGGAAAAGGGGAACCTTCCTGCAGGACCTGCCCAATGGCAAGAACCTGGGGTCAAATTGGGCAGGTCTTCCCTGGAATGGCTGGTGCCCAGGGATGCGACCTAGGGGCAGGCCTCTCTGGGTATGACCCCAGGCACTCACCTCTTGTCCAGATGGGAGCTCTGGGATGGCATGGGAGCTGGGGGCTGGTCTCTAAGTCTCAGGAAGTGGCTGGGATCTCAGGCAGATGGGTGTGGGAGCAGTGCATGGAGATTGCAGGGTCTGCCAGGGGGGAGCCTTGGAGGAGGGGAACCTTGTGGGGGGGTCCCACCTGATGGCCAGAACCTGGGGCCAAGTTAGGCAGGTCTTCCCCGGGATGGCTCATGCCCAGGGATGGGACCTAGGGGCAGGCCTCTCTGGGTATAACCCCAGGCACTCACCTCTTGTCCAGATGGGAGCTCTGGGTGGGATGGGAGGTGGGTGCTTGACATTGCAATTCTTAACACCTCTGCACGAAACACAATGGTACCCAGGTTCATGAAACTAACCCAAATACAGTTTATATCCAATATTGACCATCACACACTGATAGTGGGACACATCATTACCTGACCTCACTAACAGACAGATCATTTATACAAAAACAGAACAGAGAAATGCTGTAAATGAGTTAATAGATGTAATAAACCAAATGGTCCTAACAGATATTTACAGAACATTTAACCCAGACACAAAAGAACAAATTTTCTTTTCAGTGCCTCATGGAACTTTCTTCAAAATTGACCACAGATTCAGCAAGTCTCAACAGATAAAAGAAAAATGAAATAACTCTCTGCATCCTATCTGACCACCATAGATAAAAAGTGGTGTCTTCAACAACAGAAACAATAGAAAGTTTGCAAAATACATGGAAACTGCGCAACTCACTACTGAATGAAAATTATGGCAAGAAATAAATTAAAAATTTTCTAAAATTGAATGAAAAGGAACACACAAGACACTCAGACTTATGAGACACAGCGAAAGCAGTTCTTAGAGGTGAGTTCATAGCACTAAGTGCCTACATTTGTAAGAAGTAGTGGATTCCCATAGTAGTAACTTCACAACATACCTGAAATATCTAGAATAAAAAGAAGAAATCACACTCGAAGGAGTAGATGACAAGAAATAATAACAATCATGGATGGGGTGGGTCAAGTGGAGATGGGGAAGAAAGATGGAGAAGAAGAAGGGAATACTGGAGAGACAGCTAAAGTTAAGGAACATTTGAAAGGTAGTTTGCAAACAATACAGTAGAACTTCCTAAAATATATACATATATGAAAAAAATCTAAAGTCATCAAATAATGGGGGACACAGAGCCCCACTGGTCATCTATTGTCACCAAATGAAGCTTCCAGCATCAGGATTTTGTTATATCTAATTGAGTTGTTGACCAAGAGGATCCAATAGAAACCCCCAAACAACCTAGGCTGTTGTTAAGACTATGGATTGCTCTCTAAAAATTGACAGCAATGATCCATTGCTGAAGACAATACTTACACAACTCCCTGAAAATACAGAAGGCAGGTTGCTGCCTACATAGAACCTTCATACCTAAATGTTTGTTTCTTTTGTACAGAAAGGTACTCTACTAGCTACTAAAGGACAAAAGTAAACATCAAACCAGCCACAAACCCTTTGATCTACAATGTGTCCTCCCTGCAAGATGTACCAGTTCAATGGTGGCACCAATTTGTTTGAATAACCATCCAATAACTGATTTGATTGAAGTACCACTCCATAATTTGGATTCCATATTCAATACTCCTTGGGTCACCAAGAACCTGAGACTAGATATCCCAGGGACTTAGGGTAAATGAAATATTCCTGTTCTAAAAACATTTGTTTAATATATAGCAATAAAATGACTCCTAATGACTTCTGCTGTACTCATAGATCAGTGCCTTGCTCAGCCATCACCAGAGAAGCTTCCTCCTACACCACTTACAAACAAATACAGAGACCCACAGCCAGACAATATGCAGAGTGAGAGACCTTGGAACACTTAGCCCAAAATGGGATGTTTCCATCAAAACTCTTCCCACAGGATTCAGGAAACTCCAAGGAAGAAGAAGTGAAATAGTGTAAGATCCAGAAGAATGGTTGACACCAAAAAACAAACAACAAACAAACAAACAAACAAACACACAAACAAACAGAAAACCAAAAACAAGGCCTCTAAATCAACATTAACCACACACATATGTACTCACAGAGACTATGTCACCATGCATCTGGCTTGCACAGAATTGTACCAGTTGGAATCTTAGTGCTGAAAGGAACAGTGGAAACATGCCTCATCCCTGACTCAAAGGCTATATCCAATTGATAACCACTTCCAAATGAAAATTTACTTTTCTGAGGAAACAAAGTGTGCTTATTTATAGGCTGCATAACTAACAATAGATGGCAATAGGAAATGAACTCAATGGCATTTTTGTAGATTCCTGTTCTTATAGTGTCCCTTAAAATTTTTTTTTATCATTTTGGTTTTTATTTTATATATATAATAAAATAATACATATAATATATAATAAAATAATAATAATAATATATATATATTCTTCTTTATTTTTACTCTATATACTCTCTGCTTATACACTATAGCTTCCACTTTTAGTTTACTATTTTTGTGGGATACCCGACTGTGTGAACAGTGAGTCTGTTTCTTGTGCCTTCTCTTGGGCTGTTTTCCTTCTGTTTGTTTGTTTTGTCCAATACTGATATGTTAGTCCTTTTTTATTATGTTATATTTTATTATTATCTTATAGAAGCCAAATTTCTTTTCCAATAGGAGACAGAGTGTGGGTCCAGATGGGTGGGGAAGTGGGAGGACCTGGGAGGAGTAGAGGAGGGGGAAACCATGATCAAGATATATTATGTGAGGAAAAAAAATCTATTTTCAAGAAAAGAAAAAAAATGAAATGAGAAGATATTGTTCATGATGAATTAGATTATCCATGCTTTTTGGTATCAGCATAAACCCTGATATTCTATTCAAGTTGTTTCACTTTATAATTTTGTAAGGATACTTAATGGAAAGTGTGGTAACTACAAACATCTGCTCCTTCTACTGAATGCCCATTACCAGATACTCTATTATTTCCCATGACTTGTTGTCTTATATTTGCTCACCAAGTATGATTTACTAGTCTGATTTTCTTTCCATTGGGGGATAGTAAACTAATATTAATGCATTTAACTCTCTTCTTTCTTAACTTCTTACCCCAATTGTGAACAAACACTTCTTCCCAAAGTATCTCTGCATTTTAATTTCCTATCACATGTATTCTATCATCCCATATCATCTACTAAGACTGCTCTCTCTAGGGGTCCCTTTTTAGCTCCTTACATATAGGTGTATTCCAAGTTAAATAGACAAATGGAAAATTTTGAAATTATGATTCACATATGGAGAGAAGTGTTTCATTTGTCATTCTAGGTCTGGACTGATTCAGTCAAAATAATTTCTCCTGGTCCATCCATTTTCCCTAAAGTTTCATAATTTCATGTTTCATTATAGCTGAACAAAATTCCATTGCAAAAAAATGTACCACATTTTATTTATTCATTTATCTTGTAGTTGATTCCGTTTCCTAGGTATTGAGAACAGAACAGCAAAGTGCATGGATGTGCATTTATGTCTGCCATAGGACATAGAGTTCTGCAGGTATATCCACAGGAATGGCATAGATAGCTCATGTGGTAGTCCTATTTGTAGCTGTCTGAGGAAATTAAACATCGATTGCCATAGTTATTGCACTCCCACCAACAGTGAATTGGGGCTCCCATTTCCTACTATTTTCATTGCTCTAGATTCTTGATGGTCTGTGCTGTGAATATTGAGATTTTTCAAAGAGTTTAGACATTGTTTTTATATAAAAATTATCCTCTGGCTCACTTACATGGTCCAAGTAAAAGGAATAGTTCTTTCTTCAAATGGACATAATGACATTTTCTACCCTAATTTAATTTCTCTCCTGTCTCAGAACTGTCTTTTACAAAGCATGAAAAATCGTGTACTACGTAAGAAATTCGTTTGAATACTCCAAAAACTTCTTCCCTGGTACTCTGCATCATTTTTGGTGCTAAGACATGCAAGACACAATATTTGGCTTTAATTGTGAAAGTGTTAAATATTTTGGCATCCTGATTTCTGAAATTCTTCTCTACTCTGGCAGATTGTAAACTTTTATGAGGCCTCCATTCTCCCCTCTAGAGAAATATGTCTTCCTACAACATCCAGGATGTCGGCAGCAATAAGTTGGCTGCCTTAATCTTAAATGCCCTTTTTTTTTTGTCCTATCCCAGTTGTTTGTGTGAAAATGTGCAGTTGGGCTGGGGAGAGTGCTGGGGATCAGTTTCCCCTGTGTTTTTTCTTGTTTGGAAAACAGTGTCTGGCTTGCCTCTGGATACAGAGTAACCGTTCATTGGCTCCAGCTGTTGGAGGGGTATATAAGCCCATGTTTGTATGAATAAACAGCAGCTGCTTCCCAGACGAAGTGAGACTGGGTGTCTAGAGTGCTGTTTAACCTCGGCGTCCCTCGCCAGATTTCGTGCTCAAGCTGTGCGGGTCGCAGCACCAGGATTTTTAACTTCTAGTTCAATATATCTAATTAATATGATAACACATCAGTATTATGTTGTGATGCTTTGTAGAATGTTTAGACAGTTACAAACGCTTCTCATATTGTAAGAAACATCAAGGAAAACAATGTAAGCCTGAATCATGACAATGAATTTGAGATGCTCTTCCGTTTAAACTACTGAGTCTTTTCCTGAGACTTCCTTAGATTGTGTTAACTTTGCACCCATATATCTGAGATACATGCACAAGTCTCTTTCAAATCTCAGCATCTCATCAGGTAACCAGAAGGGGGAGATACACTCCAAGAAGACATAAGAGCCTGCTCTCCTGAGCAGTTCTTTATTGGAACATATATAAAGTCAGTATCATTTGCATAAGTACTTCTTCCTTCTAGTGTTTCTACCTCTTAGAGTATTATAAAAAGATCTTTCTCTGGGCTGTGGCATGAGACACATAAACTCAGGGAGCAGGAAGATGGTGTCCACATCTCAGCTCCTTGGGCTTTTGCTCTTCTGGGTTTCAGGTAAAACTGTTTGGAAATGCCAAAAATTTAGATATTTTTTTAAAAACAGAGTTTTCTTGATTCATTTGAAAGCCCAGCATCACATTGGATTTGACTTCCTGTTTAAAGAAACTGATGCAATAAAATAACATTTTCTTTTCTTAAGTAACTCAGAAGTGACTTTCATATGCAATGTCATGTTCTGACTAATATTCTTGTATGTTTTCAGCTTCCAGAAGTGACATTGTCATGACCCAGTCTCCAGCTACCCTGTCTGTGACTCAAGGAGATAGAGTCACCATGACTTGCAAGGCTAGTCAGGGTATTAGTGATTACTTACACTGGTATCAGCAAAAACCAAATGAGACTCCAAGGCTTCTCATCAAGTTTGCTTCCCAGTCCATCTCTGGAATTCCCTCCAGGTTCAGTGGCAGTGGGTCAGGGACAGATTTCACCCTCAGCATCAACAATGTGGAGCCTGAAGATGCCGCAAGTTATTATTGTCAGCAGGGTCACAGCTTTCCTCCACAGTGAATGAGACCATAGCAAAAACCACCAGGAAAGCAGAAGTGTGAGGCTCGGCTGATGCATCTGCTTTGGGTGGTACCTCCACCTTCTACAAAGTGTTTTACAGATGCATCCAGGCATGAAGTAGAAAACTGGAGTGAAGAATCCTGTAAGGCTTCTTTGTCTTTGGACTTTCTTTACTTCATTTCAGCTCCAGAATGCATAACCTACTGTAGCATGAATGTTAGAAGGTCTTATTAATAAAAACAAACCTGGAGCCAGGTATTGGGGTGAACACTGAAAGATCAGAGAAACAGAACCAGCCACAGCCAACTTCACCTTGCCAATTCCTCAGCTGATCTCGTTTCCTCAAACTGGAAGCCTCTGTGTCCTCATTCGAATAGATCTCAGCTGCTCAAAAGCCTAAAAGCTTAACAGGCTCTAGTTCCTAGTCCTCACTCCTTATATACCTTTCTGCTTCTTGTCATCAGTTCCTGTGATTAAAGGTGTGTGTCACCATGCCTGGCAGTTTCCAGAGTGGCCTTGAACTCACAGAGATCCAGATGGATCTCTGCCCCTCAAGTGATAGAATTAAAGGTGTGTGTGCCACCATTTTCTGGCCTCTATGTCTGTCTAGTGGCTGTTCTGTTCTCTGACCCCAGATAAGTTTATTAGGGTGTATAATATTGGGGGATACAATATCACCATAGCCTACAATGGCTGGCCTGGAGTAGTAAGACTATCTTTCTCCAGCATATGACAACCAAAAGAAAATTTCAGCCTGGATGGGCAAAAGAAATGATTGATTCCATGTCCTTACAACCGTTGGAAGTACATATGAGGCACTGCCTGAACCCATAGCATATAGTATACTCCTGACCCCACAGAGATGAGACCTGAGAATCACTGCTTCATGTCTCAGTTGCTAATTTCCTTATGTACATTTTTTAGTGAGAGAACAACTCTCAAATATTTTTCATGTTTATCACTTACATTGGTATCATCAAAAATCAAACCAGGCTACAAGGCTTCTCATCCCATCTGCTTCCAAGCCCATCTCTGGGAGACCTTCCAGATGAACTGTAAGGTACAGATTCCACTCTCATCATCAACAGTCTGGAGCCTGAAGATATTGGAAATTATTTCTTTCAGCAGGGTAACAGCTCCCTCCCTCAGTGATGTAGACCACAGCAAAATTCACCAGGGAAGCACAAGTGTGAGGCTGGACTGATTCAGCTGCTTCTGGTAGTGCCTCCAGATGCAGCCAGGCTTGAAGTTTACAGGAAAATATGGAATGAAAAAGCCTGTAAAGTTCTCTTGCCTCTGAATTCTCTTCACTCTATTTCAGTACCAGAATACACATCACACAGTGGCTGTTCTTGTGCAGTTGGACAATCTTTCCCCAGTGTACTACAACCCAATGAAAAGCTCAGCATGGTTTACCATGCTTGTATAATTGCTGGTAGTGCAGATGAGCTACTGAACATAGTATACCCCTATCACTACAGAGATCAGAGTGGAGATCACTACAGAGATCATCATCAACAGTCTGGAGCCTGAAGATGTTGGAAATTATTTCTTTCAGCAGGGTAACAGCTCCCTTCTTGTCCCAGATGCAAATTTCCATATGCATATTTTATAGTAAGTGAACAACTTTTGAATATAAAGTAGTTTCATGTTTATGGATTTATATGAACTGTCCAATTCAACATGCTAAAAACTGCAAAAGTTCTTAATCAGTAATTATAGTTACTACTGAATAGGGAAAAAAGTGAAATTAAAGTTGGAAACAACCAAAGTATCAGGCAACTGAAGTTTCCATAGATCCCTTGGATTTATGTTTCAATTATCATGAGTTCACATGAGCAACAAATTGAAGTTGCTTTTACAAACAAACTAGAATCATGGGGGATATACTAGCGTTTAGATTAATTTTTGCCACCACAGGACTTAATGGAAACTGATGAATCTGTGTGGATTTAACACATCATTTGAAAAACTTGTCTATCAGTGGGAGATAAGTAGATACCTGGACAGAGGCTTGGAAAAGGAAAATAACCATAAAGATAATTTTAGCTAAGTATGGAAAGAAATATCAGCCTTCTATTGCTGACTCTGTAAATAGAAGGAATATTGAAATAATGAATATTCATGCCTCAAGTAAGGTCTTCATTAAGGATGGTGTATAATAAAGTAAGACTAACCAGTAAAGAGATAATTTCGTAAACATGATTAAAGTTTTTAATGTTGGTGGGTAGGGTGGTACATATCTCTAAACTTAGTGCTTGGGATGTTGAACCTGATGGATTTCCATTAGTTGAGGCCAGCCTAGTATACACAGCAAGCTCCAGGCCAGCCAAGGCTACTTTGTGAGACTCTGTCTCAAAAACAAAAACTAATTAATTAAAATCTGAGGATAACTTTATGTGGTGTGTGTGTGTGTGTGTGTGTGTGTGTGTGTGTGTGTGTGAGTTTGTGTGTGTCTGTGTATGTGGTGCAGGTTGGGTGTGGTGTAGGTTGGGATGGGCTTGAACAGGTCAGGGTTTATGGTGTCTTTCTCCAGCAGAGGGCAATACTAACACAAGTTTAAGACACCACCATTAGTGCTGACAACTGCTGTAACACTATGAATTACGGAAGTTTCCAGGCTCTTGCTCCACACAGCATTGACAAATGTCTCCAAGCATCTGACAACTTCTGTCAAACAGTTCTGAGCACATTTAATTGACACAACCCCTAGAAGTTGGTGACCCCGAAAAGCTTTTCCCAGATGCTCACTCCTGTTTATAACAACCCTGCCACAGGAGGACCAGAAACCCAAGGTCCTCTTAAAATAAGCATGAAACAGAATGCTTGATTCATGATAGATGCTACAAAATCAATATTTATGTTTACTTCTGTTTCAGAAATGAGGGTTTATCAGTGTGTGGAAATAATCCCTAAAAATATCTAAGTTCCCGATCACAGACTGGCACAATGGCTTTCCCAGAGATTTTTGCACTCAATGCCATTTGATTAGCCTGTGATGGATGAGCAAAGCCTTAGCCGAGCAGCTGCCAGATCAGGGTAGACAGATCTAGGGACTCAGAATATCATATGCACATTATGAGTAGTCATCCTTAGCTGAGCTTTATCATGGAAAAACAAATCCCACACACTGAAGAACACAGTCTGTCATCCATGAAGGTCAATCTAAGCCTAGCTATGAAAAACAAAACAAAACAAACAAACAAAGAAAACAAAATAAATGAAACAGAACATCATTATCAACAACAAGCAAAATGTGTGGGGAATATGCTAGACAAGAAGTCTGTGACGTTGTAGAGAAATAAACACTGAAAGATGTGGGACCTTGCCAACTTAAATACTACAAGTAAGTGAAATGACCACATGTGTTTATGACCCAAGAATATCCTGGCCTATACTTTGCTGTTTGCATATTTACTCCTCAGAGAGCACAGATTCCTCAGACATGCTTTTAAGAGAAAGTACCTAGAAAAGAGAGGTTTGTAGTCAGACACAGAGACCAGACAAGATGGGGTTGCTATTGCAAACTGTCAACTTGCTGCTACTTAGTGCCATGAGTGAGAGAGAGGGGAGGCTCCAAACAAACTCAGCATCCACTTCCTTGTGGAAGTTTTAGTTTAAAAGAAAAACTTTCCTTCCTTTCCTTTTTTCCTTCCTATGCTCTTCCTCATTCTTTGCTTCTTTTTGTTGTCAGTTTTTTCTTCTTTCCATAGCGCAAGGTATGAAGATATCCTGGAATCTCCTTTTCTATGAACTTCTATCTCTTTTTGTCTTTCCATCTTTAGTATTGAATGGAGAAATAGTTCTCACCCAGTCTCCAGAATCTCTTTTTGTTTCTCAAGGAGAACGGGTCCATATCCCCTGCAGTGTCAGCTCATGTGGCATCTATGGTAACTTGCACTGGTACCAGCAGAAACCAAGAGCCACTTCTAAGCTCTGGATTATAGAAACATCCAACCTGGCCTCTGGAGTACCAGCTTCACTGGCAGGTGTTATGAGACCACTTATCTTTCACAATCAACAGCATGCAGGCTGATGATGCTGCCACTTACTACTGACAACAGAAGAACAATATCCCATTCACACAGTTCTAAAACCAGAAAAACCTCTTTCAGTTGCTCTGGAACCCCCTGCTCCCCCCTCAGAAGATGCAATATGGTCAAGAGTTTGACTAATATGTGACAGAATCTCCCAACATTTGTGCAATGGAAGCAGGACTGAATTTCACTCAAGGGCCTTAAGCAGCCATTACTTGAAAAGAAGAGAAAATGTGTGGATGGAGAAAATTGGCAAAGACTATCAGAGGCCCCATCTTTCTGTCATGCTGTGGATAGGAATGTTTGAGAATTTTTATTCAGATTTCCTGACCTGGGCAATGATCCTGGGGAGGATGACATTAGGCTTTAGAGACTACATGCATGGCTTTAGGAATTCATATTTTCATAAAAGTTTCAAATTTCGAGAGGAACAACAGCCCTGGCCCAGAGCAGTCTTTCATCAAAGACTGTCTGTGTCTCCAGGGGATATATCTAAACAATGAAAACGGTGGTCTCCGTTACCTCTTCTTGGGTGGAAATATTAATGATAATATCTTACTACAAATTTGTAGAATGTTCAGCAATGTGGAAATGGGTGTGCCTAAAAAATAAGAACTGATTTTAAAAAGCTCTAAAACTCTCAAATTATGAAAAGGGATTTGATTCTACTACCTAAAGTGCAGGTTGAGAACATTATATATAGTCTCATCTTTAAATTTTAGAGTTTGGAGGTACATACATATATACATATACTCAATATAGAGTCCCTGTGTTCCTCAATATTCAACTGAATAATTAAAAATAATTTTTCCAAGACATTGCATGTTCAATACAATACTTCTTTCATATTTTAAATGTATTTCTCTTTCTGCATTGTGATTTTTGAAGCCAGTGCTTTTGTTTGACCCTAAGATGTCACAGCTGTAGCAGCATCAACACTCAGGGAGCCAAGTGACCACTGAAGAGATAGCAATACCCCACAACATACCATATTTACTAAGCTAAATGAAATCACTTACAATTTTTCATAAGTTATGGAATGGTTTTATGTTTGATGGCCTTGCCACCATATAGATAAATATAAAATCTAATCACATATAGGCTTAGAGTGTTCCAAAGATTAGGTACATTAAATGTATTCTTAGCTAATACCTTTTCAAGTCTACATGCTTTTATCTGATGTAACTCAAATGTGAATTGAATATGTGTGTTGGAAATAATAAACTCTCTACTCCATTAACTTTTGCAACTGTGATTAATACATTGTCATCAATATTTCCTAACTGGTTTCAAAAATTAGCTATATTCTTGATAAAGTCCAGGTCTCCTGGAATTTTGCTGGCTTCAGAATTGTAGTAGAGGATGATCTTGAACTTCAGAAACTCCTTCTTTTTACTCCCAAGAGATGGGACTACTGGAGTACACCAGCAAGTCAATTCATGCAATGCTGAGGCTCTAACCCAGGGATCATTTTTTATAGTAGGCAATCAATTAAACTACATCATCTATATTTTCTTGCTTATTGGTAGTAAGAAGTTGACTGCCTATATATGTGCTCTTGCATATATTTATGTGTGATAGCCTATACAGAATTCTTCCCAATGCTGCTGATTTTTCACAGTAAGAAACAGTCCCATGTTTGGTTCATTAGATTTTAGTGAACACATTACAATTGGCCACCAATCATTGTCCACTATTTTTCTGGGTTCCAGTTGGACAATGACCCAACCTTGTTTTCATTTGAACATTCCTTCAAGCAGCACGAGTTGGGGGGCAATAATATATGTTTATCTAATGATGATCACCAACCTTTGGACTGCCAATTACTATAACAGGAAGGATAAATGAGGTTTCAGCTTTTTTACTCACTTGGCATCCAGAATTTTCTCCTAGTTCCTGTCCACTTGTAAGAGTGGTCTAGGAACATTTCATGCCTACAGGTAGTCCGTGGACAGTGGAGAGACCACTGCATTGACAATTCCTTGTGTTGCAGATGGAGAAAAGCCTGTCCTAGGACTCGGGCCCTCAACAACCCTCTCATGGTTATAGCAGGATCAGTGTCATATCTGCTTACCCTCCCATTGACACCCATTATGGTCTGGAGCAGACATGATACAGCTGCTTTATTGCATATCCTAATAACCTATATGGAGGCTGCTGATTAACATCAAAAGAGTTTCCAATGCTGAGAACATACAGGCCAAAGTAAGAAATCACTTCAGTAGGTCAGAAAGGAAATATTTGACCTCATACAGATGACATAAAATACCTTACCAAAAGGATCATTGTAGGAAATTAAAAGACTGTCAGTGCCTGACTTTCCACTGGTTATTTATAATCTCTTTTATCCATTCTTCATATGTTGAAAATTGCTAACGGTATGATTTATGCAAAATAATTATTCCTCCCTGTGTTTTTTCTCCTCTTTGAGAGACTGTCCACAGCTTCTTAGAATTTAGACACTAGATCACATCACTCCTGTATTTGTGGCCATAAAGACATTGGCTATGAAACAATGTGTGTATGAACTTCCTATCTCCATAGCCTCTTGAGCCTGTTGTGCAAAGGATCGTGGGATTGGGCTTTGTCTACACTAGATGAGTAGCACGTTAATCTGTGGTTTCTCAATGTCACTCAATAGTCAATATACAGACTATACCCCAGGGACCTAGATCAAAGTAACGGAATTAGGCTAGCCCTCTTATTGACGATGTGTTTTTTCTCTGAGTAATCTCATCATTTCACGCACTTCTATGGATAGTACATTATGGGAGCCATGGAGCTTTAACAATCAGTCTAAGAATTAGATTATAGATGGACTGTAGTGTTATTTGCTCTAAGACAATGGTGTTTGCTGGAATATGGGCTTCCAGAGAGTGTGGAAAAAGACAGATTAAGGGTGAGTCTAGGGACTGACCAAGTTATATTCATTTTAGTTCTATCCATTCTATCGTGTCTTGTGCCCAGTAATAGCTGTAGAATGTTCTAGGAATGCAACTTAAAGAAGGAGGTGAAGTAGAGGTAGCTCACTGAAAGAGCCCAGACGCTGTGTCAAGTCAGCCCTAAAACAGATACTTTGAAAGTGACATTTAAATTTCCAGAGACTAAGATAGCAGATGGCATCCCTGGTGTTTTCCTCAATTGTAGAGCAGGTGCAGCACAGAGGCTGTTTTCTAGCACCAGGCTTCCTTACTCTGTGACCCAGGTAACAATGAATTCAATCATAATTCTCTACCTGTCTGTAGAGAACAAATTCACTCCTTATAATTTCTCTCTCTCTCTCTTTCTGTGTGTGTGTGTGTGTGTGTGTGTGTGTGTGTGTATGTGTATGTGTGTGTGTGTGTGTGTGTGTGTGTGTGTGAACATTCTGTGCTAATATTATGTGAAATGCATCAGAGAATGTGAAAATTATTGTGTAGTAGGAGTGAGTTGAAAGGACAGATAATGGAAGGGGGAAATAATAAGTGTGACTGTACATTCAAAAAAGGGTCACAAGCCAACTAAATTACAATTTCTGCTGGTTTGTTGGAAAGATGGTTCAGCAGTTAAGAGCAGAGGGCCCAGGTTCTTGCAGAGGATCTAGGTTAATTTCCCAGCATCCATATCAGGTTTGAAGCCACTCGAGTTCCAGGGGACCCGACACCCTCTTCTAGATTCTGTGGGTACCAAGCAAACATGCGTTGCACATACAGACAAAGAGTCAGATACATTTTTAAAAGCCCCAATTATTTAAAAACTTAATTATAATTTTGAATAATGTTAGACATAGTCATCAAATGAAAAACATTTGCATATCAACTGTGTTTTTTTCAAGGCAGTTGCTGCCAACTATGAAATCAAGTGCCATTTTGATAGACACTGTATGTTTGTGAGCATGATTTTATTACTTAATCAAAACATACATATATGGTGTCAGTACATGAAATATATTCTTATTAGTGGATAGAATCTGGGCAGGGTGCATACATTTTATTTTTGTTTGATATATACCTCAACACAAACTCTATGGTCATAAATGTGAGAGTCATTCTCTTTTTTATCATTCTTCTTTATTAAGAAATTTTCTACTCACTCCACATACCATCCACAGATTCCCCTCTCCTCCCTCCTCCCACCCCCCCCAGCCCTCTTTCCCAAGCCACCCTGCATCCCCACATCTCCCAAATCTAGGTCTCCCATGGGGAGTCAGCAGAGCCCAGCACACTGAGCCTAGGCAGGTCCAAGTTCCTTCCCACTGCACCAAGGCTGTGCAAGGGGTCACACCATAGGCACCAGATTCCCAGAAGCCTGTCCATAGACCAGGGACAGATCCCGATCCACCTGCCTGGGTGACCCCCCAAACAGTTCAAGCCAAACAACTGTCTTCCATATCCAGAGGGCCTAGTCCAGTCCCATGGAGGCTCCATAGCCACAAGTCCACAGTTCATGGGCTTCCACTAGTGTGGCCAGTCAGTGAGAGTCATCCTTGTCATTGATTCATCAATCAGTTTTTGTCAATCATCCTTGTCAATCATTTTTTTTAACATATCCACCTCCCTATTCTTTCTAATACCTTCTTTGTATTCATTCATACTAAGTCCTTCACATCCTTATTCCCAATGGGGAAACATTCTGGAGCCCACTATGGGCATAATTCCTAATGTGTAGCTTCTACCTTCACTTTCTTACATGCTTCTCTTACCACAGAGCTTGTGTACCGCTTCCTTAAACCTAAACTAAGAGACATGTCCTCTTAGTCTGTGGAAGAGATATTGAGCCCATAGCATATGCAAGTTTAGGAACCATTGTACATTCAAATACATAAATGATTGCTTCTGGGAGAAAGCTCAGATTGCTTAAAGACAATAACTTGTATTCAAAGGGAACAGAAGTCATGGCAATAATTGGAGCCTCACAGGAATAGTTGGCATAGATATAATCCCAGTTTAATCTAGGATGAGAGCTAATATGCACAGATGGAAGAGGAGAAAACCTTATTCTTGAGTAGCTGAACTGTTATTAACACAGAAAATGGATTGTTTACCTGAAAATGCTGGTTAGTTATGTGAGATCCTGCCTGCTAGGGATGTCTTTCTGTATGCTATGAATGTGCTGCTCTGATTGATTGATAAATAAAATGCTGATTGGCCAGTAGCCAGGCATTAAGTATAGTATAGGCGGGACAAGCAGGGAAGAGAATTCTGGGAGGTGGAAGGATAATTCAGGAGATGCTGACAGCCACCGCCACCATGGGAAGTAAGATGTAAAGATACTGGTAAGCCATGAGCCACGTGGCAAGGTATAGATTCATAGAAATGGGTTAATTTAAGATATGAGAACTAGATCCAAGAAGCCTGCCATGGCCACACAGTTTATAAGTAATATAAGTCTCTATGCATTTACTCGGGTCTCAGTGGCTGCAGGCGCTAGGTGGACATAGGAAAACTCTAGCTACAGCTGTCCTTCCTTACAAACCATGTCTCCCAGTATTATTTTATTACTTTTCCAGCAATCATTGTGAGCAAGAAGCTACATGTATATGGTGCAGCTGAGTACCCATGGATCCATCTACAAAATGCTCCCATAACTAAGGCTCAGGGAACGTTTTGGAAAAGGGAATGGGATGATTTTAACAACCACAGGATCAGTGAGTTTGCATAAGACTGTGTCTCTGAGCAACATCAGAAGCTATACCCATAAAATCCCACCAACATGACTACCCAAATGTGAGCTGAACTAGGATGACACCAGAGAACATGACAATCTGGATGGGCAAAAGCCCACAAGGCCTCATTTTTACGCTAAGAATTACAGAAAACTGAGTAAATCTTAAAATAGGAAAGATAAGGTTCCCCAGGAAAGAGCACACAATTGGTTTTCCAGTGTCAAATGCTCATACCTGAAAACATACATACAAGTAACGTTATATGGACTAAATACTTCATATTTTAACACCTACAAACACCTATGAAAGGACCCTGTAATTGTTTATGTACTTTCTAGAACTGTACCATATCTGAAAGCCTCTGGCATGTAGGGAAATATAACAAGAAAATTCTACATTGAACACGACAGAAATCGAAATAATGTGCAACTCATAGAATGGTGCTATTCTTTGTAGTCTGAAGAGGAGGACAGTCCCAACAAATAAGCATGTACTGTCATATAAGAGTACAACAGGCCTGTAATGAGTTAATGATTCAGCCAGTCCTGTGGCTGTGCCTAGACTTTGCTGATTTGCATGTGCCCAGAGTACATCCCACTGCCCCGAGGACTTCTTCATAGTCAGGTCACACCCTGTGCTGGAATCAGCTTCTCACAGGTACCAGCACAGACATGAGGGCCCTCACTCAGCTCCTGGGGTTGCTGCTGCTCTGGCTCACAGGTAATGAAGACAGCATTGGAAATTTATTCAGCTGAGTGTGATCAGTGCTTCTTGGTCTCTGGGAAAGTCCTCATCTAACAGAATTAATTGTGCAGGAATTTTTTTTCAATTTTCCACTCTTAGGTGCCAGATGTGACATTCAGATGACCCAGTCTCCAGCCTCCCTGTCTACATCTCTGGGAGAAAGTGTCACCATCACATGCCGGGCAAGTGAGGACATTTCCAGTGTTTTACATTGGTATCAACAGAAACCAAGGGAACCTCCTAAGCTCCTGATCTATAATGCAAAGAACTTGGCAGAAGGGGTCCCATCGAGGTTCAGTGGTAGTGGATCTGGCACACAGTATTCTCTAAAGATCAGCAGCCTCCAGTCAGAAGATATTGCAACTTATTACTGTCAACAAGGTAGGAGTCTTCCACCCACAGTGATTCAAGTCATGACATAAACCACCAATGGAAGCAGAAGTGAGAGCCTAGGCTGCCCCAACTGCCTATTCTGGGGTCTCCAGCTGCTGAGAGTTTTCCTCTTTGCTAAGATTTAAAGGTCAATGTGATGTTTTGTACAGGGTTAGAGAAACTTTTTTGATGGTCATCTATGACCTCTCCCCTGTCTCAACATTAAAAACAGAAGTATGTGTCATGACTCACATGAAAAAATAACTTTTCCTAAGTTGCAGAGTTTTGGCAACAGCTAAGATTAATACAACATAGATATCAACACACACACACACACACACACACACACACACACACACACACCTACAAATAGATTTACACCAAACCAGTTATTTTTACAGGAAAATTATTATCCAATTTTCATAGTATTAAAATCTTGAGGAATCAGGCTGGGGAGATGACTTAGTGCAGTGGATCTCAACCTTCCTAATGCTGCTACCCTTTAAAACATGTTGTGGTGACACCGTCCGTAAAATTATTTTCCTTGCTACATTATAACTGTAATTTTTCTCCTGATATGGATCATAGTGTAAATAATTTTGGAGAAAAGATTTGCCAAAGGAGTTACAAAACACAATTGAGAATTGCTGGCTTAATTTTTAAGAGCACTGAATTCTCTTTTAGAGGGCCTGTGTTTGATTCCCAGCACAGATGACTGCTAGCTCCTGTCTGTAACTCCAGTTCCAGTGTTTCTGAGCCTCTCTTCTGGCCTCTGAGGGCATTGTGCTCACATGGTACATGAACAAATATGCTGGGAAAACACTAATACACATAAACTAAAAATAATTAAATCTTAAATATTTCAGAAAAATTCATACTGGGAAGAGATTTTTCTCATAATCTAGAATCCATTTTTTTTTTTTTACTGGAAATAAGGCTTCCTGACCACATGGTCCTCAGTTAGGGTGTGAACTCCCATGTTATATGCATGGAAAGGAGGAAGATTTCCTCTGTTGTGTGTTTGCACATTTTTCTTCTTACAGAGACATAAAGTTTCTTGGTTACTTTTCTATTGCTATAACAAAACATCATAACCAAAGCAATTTATAAATGATAGTATGAATTTGGGGGTTCATGGTTCTAGAAGGTTAGTCCAAGTCCAGTGTGGTGGGAAGCATGGCAGCAGGCAAACAGATATGGCCCCGGAGAAGTAGCTAAGAGTTTTGATCTTTAACTGCAAGTAGGAGACAGAGAGGTAACTGGGAGTGGAACAACTTCATCAAGCTGTGTGCTCACCACTCTTCAAACAGAGCTATCAACTCATTCCAACCCATGCCTTCACAATACCTTCCAGTATGGCCAAGTAAACCCAGAGAGATATGATAAAGTAGGGACTGTCAACCAATTCAGCCTACAACTGACTTTGCACAGTAAACCATGTTCTTAAAATAACATTTTGTGGAAAAGGTTCTGGTTATTATCTGATACTTATACACTACCATGCATATGATTGCCACCAGACACATCACAGGAAAAAGACATGTACATTGAACAAATGCTATTAATCAAAATAGAAAATTGTATGTATTAGACACCTGATCAAATAACACTTTCTTCTTCTGGATGAAAAATAGAAGCTCTTAGAATTATCTATTGAGTAAACTTCATTCAGGGTCTTCTGTTCTATTGCATTTTATCTGTCCTGCAGCTCACTTTAATTCTGAATAAAATCCTTGATGCCTTGTTACAACATAAATCACAGTAAAACATTCTTCTGTTAAAAGAAAAGAAAATTGTATCGCCATTTTTCCTTTAATCAATTTATTCATTAAATTCTCAGAGGCTCCTGCATAGTTAACGCAATTATTCATTTTCCATTTGCTCTATGGCTCTGTGAAGGTACTCTTTTTATTTTTCTGAAATGTGCTGAGGATACTTGAAAGGATGCACATACATATTTTAAATATAAACCCAAGAGTCAACATTCTGAAAATTCTGTGATTAGCCACAGTTGGCTGTATATTTGCAACACTCAGGACAAATACAGTGTTGCCTAAGGAGGTCTAAAGACAGCATAGTTAGGTGGCCTATAACTTCATGGCAGAGAGCTCTGACTTCAGAACAGCACCAGGGAATCCAATGTTTCTGGTAACAACATTCATGGTATTAAAAGCTTTCAAATAAATTCATAGGTGTTTCTCAGAATTCTGTTGCATGAAACAACTCCTTATTTCTTTTTTGTTCTGAAAGATATTCCATGACTGGTTCCCTCACATCATATTTATCCACTAATTAATGGAAAATCTTCAGGCTTAATCCTAAGAATTGGTAATTACAAGTAAATTTATTCTTTAAAACATACTCTGTATAGTTTTTTATGTGCAAATGAAGTTTCAATGTGGAAATGATATTTCAATACCTGTGGGGAAATACAAAGATGAGATTTTTGAGCCGGGTGGTGGTGGCGCATGTCTTTAATCCCAGCATTCAGGAGGCAGACGCAGGTGGATCTCTGTGAGTTTGAGGCCAGCCTGGGCTACACAGTGAGTTCCAGGAAAGGTGGAAAGCTACACAGAGAAACCCTGTCTAGAAAAAAACAAAAAAACAGCAAAAAAGATGAGATTTTTGTTAGTCGACTAAAGAGGTAACCTAAAGAATGGGGAAAAATATTTACCAGTTATAGTTATGACAGATGATTAGTGTTTAGAATTGTGTTGACTAGTTTTATGTCAACTTGACACAAGATAGAGTTTTCCATGAAAAGGAAACCACAATTGAAAAAAATGGCTCCATAAGATTGGCCTGTAGGCAAGACTGTGTGTTATTGTCTGGAATAATGATGTATGTGGGAGGGCCCATGACACTATGGGTGTTGCCACCCTTGGGCAGGTTGTCCTGGGTGCTATAAGAGAATAGGTTGAGGGCTGGAGAGATGGCTCAACTGTTAAAGGCTAGGCTCACAACTAAAAGAAAAGAAAATAGGTTGAGCAAGCCATGAGGAGCTAGCTAGTGAGCAGATTTCTCGGTGGCCCCGGCTTCAACTCCTAGCTCCAGGTACTTCCCTGCTTCAGTTCCTGCCATGGATTCCCTCAGTGACTGAATGTAACCTGAGATATGTAAGCCATTTTCTCCTCAAGTTGCTTTGGTCATGGTGTTCATCACAGCAATAGAAAAACTAACTAAGATAATAATAAACATAGAACTCATAAAACCAAATACCAAGATGACAAACAACCCCGTTGGAAAATAGAGTATAGAACTGTGCAGAAGATTGTCAGTGAAAATGCAAATGGATATGAGATATTTTAAAAGGATTCACCATCCTTAGCCATCATAGAAATGCAAATTAAAACTTCTTTGATATTTCATCTTACCCCAGTCAGAATGACTATGTAAGAAAACAAAAGCCATGAAATGCTGGCAAGAATGTGGGGCATGGAAAGTAATCATACTCTGTTGGTGGAGTTGCAATTGGTTCTGCCACTATGGAAATCCTTTTGGCAGTTCCTGAAAAACCTAGAATTAGATCTACCACAGGAACCAGCTATGCTACTCCTGGACACATGCCCAAAGGACTCTGTTTCCTACCAGGAGGCACATGCTCATCTGTGTTCAGTGTTACTTTGTTCACAATAGCTAGGGCATGGAAACACCCTAGATGTCAATCAACTGACATATGGATAATGAAAAAGTATTTTTATCTGTCAGGTTCATATTGTATATTATTCTCACTAGTACAGGGAACATTCTTTAAAATATGGTATATGTTAAGCCACAAAATATGTAAGTGTTAAAAACAGAAATTGTTTTACATAACTCCTGACTAAAAGTCAATATTAAGCTGAAGCAATTTTCAAATTATGCAAAGATAATAGATGTTAAAATGTCCCATTCTTGAATGATCAACAGGCAATGGAACCTTGCAATGGATATTTAAATTTTTCTTCAACTGTTTCAGAAAGGAAAGAGTAGTGACATTGAAAGTTGGAAAGACTCCCCATGCTCATGGGCGTGTAGAATTAATGTTATGAGAATTACCATTCCATCAAAAGCAATTTGTAGATTCACTCCAATCCCAATGTCATTCTTCACAGCTAGGGAAAAAGGAACAATCTGAAAAGTTACATGGAAGCTGAGAAAAAAGAATAATACTGTATCCACTTCCATACATGATCTCAGTTATAGTAGGGAAAAATAATGATAGAAACAGCATGGTGCTGAAAAAATATACACATGTACATCAATGAAACAGAATAGAAGATCCAAATTTTAAGTCCACACAAATATACCCACTTTGCTTCTTTTTCTGTTTTAAACACATTCATACACACACACACACACACACCAACTGTAAGGAGGATAGAATAGAAATAGCAACAAATTGTGATGGGAACATTGGATGGGACATCCACATATAGAAGAATGAAACTGGAACCTTGTCTCACATCTTGCACTGAAATCAACTACAGATGCATCAAAGACAGTGAACAGATTGAAAGATTAGTGTAGAGACTTATAAATTTCCAGAAAGGGAAGTTGGAAAATATTCTACAACATACAGACATAGGTGAGAATGTTCTAAACAGGAATGCAAGTGAGTATATTTGTATGGACTTAAAATCTGGATCTTCTGTTCTGAATTTCATTCTAGAAATAAGGCCAACAATTGACAAATAGGATGCTTTGAAACTAAAAGTCTTCTATACAGCAAAGGAAACAGTCAATTGACTGAAGAGCCAGTTTATGGAAAGGGAAAAATGCTTTGTCAGTTGTGCATCTGACAGATGATTGATACTTACAATACCCAAAGAACTCAAGAAGTACACTATATAGAAACCAATCCAATAAAATGTGGTATAGATATGAAGGTACCCCACAAAATATAACTTATTAAATTTAAAAAAATGTTTCAATAGCAATATCAGGTAAAGCTAGAAAATGTTGTCCCCAGAGCTACTTTATTAAACAAAACTCCATGTAGGCATAACTACATCATTGTGATTTGTTGGTGGGGGGGGACACAGAGGTCACCAAACAATATAGAGCTTGCCTCTTGTCCACAAGATCTAGATGATACAGCCACATTAATGATGATACCATGTACTTTGATTGAACAATATAGAGAAATGAAGGTTGAAATGAGCTGGAAGCTCTTATATGGCTGGGTTGCTTTGATAGTTCTGGAAGATGCTCTGAA
Organism: Peromyscus nudipes; assembly: GCA_902168325.1. Classification (NCBI taxonomy): domain Eukaryota; kingdom Metazoa; phylum Chordata; class Mammalia; order Rodentia; family Cricetidae; genus Peromyscus; species Peromyscus nudipes. Next base: position 45,604 of record CABHPH010105248.1, read on the forward strand.
GTTTCCTGGGAGAGAGAAGACATTGATGATCTCCCACTTACAGGAACACTATAATCTACTAGGATGAACTGACTAGTGACATGTGCCCACCTGCACAGCAGTGACACTGCTGTTATTTAGCCAAATGCTTTCTTACTGGATTTGAGAATTACTCCAGAGCTGTGTACTTTAAACATGGTCAAACACACCTTACATTGAGTCCACAGAATCTAGATGAGAACTGGATATTGTTCAGGTAAACTGACCAAATGCCATGTACCCCTTTATCTATATAAACATATGCATATCCATATAAACACTTAGGTATATTGGTAGTTGGAAAATTTCCTGTGTCCTGGCCTGCCAGCGGTTGGGACAAATCTCTCCCACTCACGTCCCCCAAGTAAACACACAGAGGCTTATATTAATTATAACTGCATGGCCATGGCTCAGGCCTTTTGCTAGCTAGCTCTTCTATCTTAAATTAGCCAATAGCTATTAAGCTATGTATCGCTACATGTTCCATGGCTTTGCCTGTGTACCATTACATGTTGCTCCTTGGGCGGCTTGCTTGCATCTCCCCTGCCTTCTTCCTGTCTCTCTCTTTGAATTTCCTGCCTGCCTCTAAGCTGCCTTGCCATAGGCCAAATTGCTTTATTTATCAACCAATCAGAGCAACACATATTCTCAGAATACAGAAAGACATTCCCCATCATATATATTCTACCCTCAGTTGTAAACCAAGAAGCTTCTTCTACACTTAGAGTGATGAATACAGAGATTCATGGATGCTTGAGGTACTGAAAAAAGAGACAGATGTGTGCTAAGCCATGAAAAAGTCATATATCCCATTCTTCTAATGCTCAGAGAACATTGCAGAAGAAGGGACAGAAAGATTCTCAGGAGTGGAAAATATTTGGAAAAACTGTGAAATGTCATTTTCTGGGCAAAACACAGCTATCACAATCACAACCTTTCAGCAGCTGGGGATATGTGCACTGGGTCTGCACAGAATGTATTTGACAACAGTGAGTCATAGATGGAGGACAGGATATCCAGAAATTTCAGACTTACTGCTGAATTAATAATGATTGATTCTGTGGGAGGGAAAATTGTTGCTTTTAGCTGTCTACCCATGATGACACCATCAGGCTTCAGTGAATATTTCCAACCCAGTGTCAACACAGATGGATCTGGGCAACCTAACTGACAAAACAACAATTTTGTCATCAAACTGGGAAATGGATTGGTAGGGATGCAGGGTGGGTTTTCATTAAGTTTGGGTGGAGACAAGAGAGTATGTGATGGGAGAAAAATCAGAATACATTACATACATATATGAAGTTTTCAAAAACCTAGTCTATTGAGAGCTGTGGTAGCAAAAGGTCATGGGAGTATGCAGCAGGCGACAATATTGTTCAACAGGTCAAACTATCAGAACCAAGGGTTCTGGTGGAGAAAATCATCACACAAGGCATTTTGGAATTACTGCCTTTTGAATGAATTGGCTGTTTCTTGTAAACTTCTTGTGCTATAATAGCTATGATGTCTCCCCATTACCATGCATCTTCATATAATTTATATATGTAATCTTATGATTACATCTCAGTCTTAGGGACACATATATCTGGGGGTGGTCAGGAATATTTCTTTTCATTTAGCTGTATAATTTTGATATATAGAAAAAATACTAGGGTATGCTTCATATCCAGATCTGTTGTCCCATGAGACTATAGACACTTAAAGCGTTCTTCGTTCTTTTTGCTCAGACTAACACAGAAAATAATAATCTCTTTTCAGTCTAACACAAACTGTATGAATTTAGCTCATTTTTACCTCAGAGCAAGTTCAAACTAGACTAAAGCTCTTTGTAAATAGATCATAAGTTTAGAATGATCTATTTATGGTTATGCACAAGGTCAAAGTCACAGGTGTCTACCAAGGTCACTAACACAAAACACCCTAAGAAGTCTGCCAATTCTTAGCTTGCCAAATCTGCCAATAAAAGCTATGTTTCAGAGTTTGTGGTACTTGGCACTGTGCCAAGTGATAAAATAACACTTTAAATAAGTAACATAAAGAAAATCTAAAAGATTGCTCATGAAGTTTCCATATGACTTTTTACTCTTATTATTTCAGCTTCCAGTGGTGATGTCATGATTACCCAGACTCCACTCTCCCTGCTGGTCCTCCTTGGAGATGATGCTTCTATCTCTTGTAGTTCTAGTCAGAGTTTCCTAGACCAGTTCCTCTTGTCCTGAGACCTTGGAACCTTGCATTACTATGGTAATGGCTCTGCTTCTTATCATCTATTCTAGGAATGTGCTATGACCTTGAGGGTTTTGAAAGTTTTCTCAGGATTAAAAGGAAACTCCTGTTAGAATATTGGGGAGTCAGGCAAGAGAGGAGCAAATGAAGAGAGCTGAAAGAAGCTGTATATTTAGGAAAAAGAACTAACTTAGAACAATAAAGTGAATAGACTAAAAGAGCATGATGTGCTTAGATTCAATTGATACACTTAAGATTAGATTTCCAGCTGGATGTAGATTCTCCCACGGACCCTGGGAGAAGACTCTTGGGGTTGACCCCCAATAGTCTTCAATACTAGTCAGTCAATATTTTTCTTTAAATAAATGAAAACAGATATAAATAAAAGAATACAGAATATCCAAACCATTAAGATATAGTAAAACAAGTATCAGGTGGAAATTTATGGTGATAAAAAAAGCACAGAATGATTCACATTTCTTAGAAAAGCCCACTAGAGTTTATCACAGGAGCTTAGAAACTGAATCTGCTCCACCAACCTGAAATTGCCATATCTCCCTTTATTCCTTGAGATTTCTCTGTCTTTTTCTAAAATCAACTTTACTGAACAGTAGTTGACATGAGCAGACATTAGAATCACTTCATGGATTGCCACATATATGCTTGTTATTTTGTCATGTGTTAAAAGAGCCAGGAACACGAACTGTGACTTCCATGTTGAATTTTCAGCATCTTGCTATTCTATCAATCAATACATTTTATGTCACCAATTATACCCTAACATAAAAGATCATTTGTTGTTTTTTAGAAATATAAGAGGCCTGCATAACTCTTTCCTCTGTCTATATTGGTGCATAAACCTTCATCTGTATATTACTCCCTAGAGTAGAGCTCCCCTTGCTGGTCTGAGTTATAGAAGCTCAGCTGTACTCGTTCCTTGACTGATCACACACTTCAGGTTACCTTCTCAAAAGTGAGGTTCCCTGTTCAGTTCCTGGGGCTGCTGATGCTCTGGCTTCCTGGGAAGAAGTGAGAGAAATGCCAAAGTAAAATGGGGTAGGAGAGTATGCTCTGGGGCACACTGCTGTCAAAGTACTTTCTGTCCATGTGTGAGAGAGCAGGTCTCGGGTTCCAAGACTAGCATGTGAGGTTTAGATCTGTGAGAGAAGGATTCTAAGATGGAATCCTGGATCCTCAGATGATTTTGATGCAGATGGAATTGAATTTTGTCTAGAGTCTGTCTAGTGTCCCTTTAGGGCTTTCTAGTCACTTGTTTTGTGATAAAGGTTTTACTGTATGAACAAATACCACCTATAAAACCAAAAAAATCATCACTTTAAATAAGTAACATATAGAAAATCTAAAAGATTGCTCATGGAGTTTCCACATGACTTTTTACTCTTATTATTTCAGTTTCCAGTGGTGATGTCATGATTACCCAGACTCCACTCTCCCTGCTGGTCCTCCTTGGAGATGACGCCTCTATCTCTTGTAGTTCTAGTAAAAGTCTCTTAGATGGTGAAGGGGATACCTATTTGAACTGGTACCTGCAGAACCTGGCCAGTCTCCACAGCTCCTCATCTATGGGGTCTATCTCCAGGAATATAGAGTCTCAGACAGGTTCATTGGCAATGGATCTGGGACAGATTTCACACTGAAAATCAGCAGTGTGGAGGCTGAGGATGTTGGAACGTATTACTGTTCCCAAACTATGCATGTTCCTCCCACAGTAACACACACACTAGCAAAAACTTCTTTGCTTGGGATGGCCCAGCTCATCATCTGTGTGATTGAGAGAGATGCTGAGAACTCAGAGCAACTGGTTGCAGATGAGGGCTCTGGAGCTTGATGTCATCACTATGCTTCAAGAGCCACCACTTTCTGGCCTTATTGGCCTCATCAGCATCACAAGCCTTGGTATTGGATCTACCTCAGGACAATGCTATACCAGTACCTGCTCAGCATGCATGAATGATGGGGTAGAGCTGACTGAAGACCCATCATGCTTCAATAGGTCTTATCTGCTTTCATCCCTCATTTAAAATTACCCTAGGTTAAGAGCTGGGTAATGAGACATACCCTCTTATTGAACTGTTTTATTTTATATAATTAATTTATTCATCTCATATTGGGTTTTTATTTAAATTCCATTTCATATACTATAAATATTGTATCTCCTACTCTCTTTTTACCTCTCTTACTCTTCATGTTTTCTATTTATGTAAAAAGCATTTCTATTCTCAAATTTTAGTGTGTGAATACAGACCTATTTTAATTTTTTATTTTCATAAGAACAACCAGCAATTCTAACTATTTAAACTGGAAAAAAATAGACTCATAATCACTAATTGATGAGGCCACATTCATAACACTTATTCTTTTGCACATTTACATATTACATGTTTTTTTGATTTCTTCCTCTTTTGTTTTTTATCATTGAAGCCTGCTGTGTTTCCACACTAATATTTTATCTTCTTTTCTATAGGCATTTAATGAGATATATACAATTATGTATATTTAGGATGAAAGAGGCCTTCCATTTGTTTCCAGATAAAGGACTCCCTGGAGCATCTAAAAAATGGATTATCTTTTCAAAAATTATTTATATTATTTTATGTGTATGTGTATTTTGCCTGCATGCATAAGCATATGCCCTAAAACTGGAGTTATAGACAATAGGGAGTTACCATGTGGGTGTTCAGAATTGAACTCAGGTCCTCTAGAAAAGCAACCAGTGCTCTTAACTGCTGAGCCATCACTCCAGGCCCCCCAAAAGGCCTATCTTGTGATAATGAATTCCCTAACTTGTTGATTGCCTTTATAAGAATTTTTTTTATTCTGAAGGGCATATTCCCTATAAATCATATTTTTACTTCCATCCCAACAATAGAAATTTAAACATATCTAATTCTCTGGGACTGTAAATTTTCTGCTAAGAAATTTTGTCTTAGCCAGATAAGATTACATGTGACAACACTTTTCTCTAGTTCAATGATTTTTTTCTGTGGTTTGATCATTTGATTATTATGTACTTTGAGCAGGCTTTTTTTTTTCAGTGAATCCACTTGGTGATTTGAACTTTTAGGATCTGGTTATTTCCAACACTTTGGAAATTTTCAGATATCACTCTCCTAAGTATGTTTTTCTATACATTTCTATTTTGTATTAGTCAGGGCTCTCTAGAAGAACAGACCTGATAGAATAATGCTCTCTCTTTATACACATGAGATGTTAAAACAAAGGAACTCAGGAACACTTATGTAAAATGCAACATCATAGAAAGAGTTGTTGATGGCAGAATAACCCCACAATGCACAATGTTCCACTTTCAGCCTATAGAAAATATTTTATGTATATATATATATGTATGTGTGTTAGACATTATAATTATATTCCCAATTTAGATAGCTTAATATATCTTAATTGCTCTCTTATATATCAAACTGTGTATCATAAAACGAATTTATGAAAAATAAATAATAAAATATCACTGATATTAAAGATCATCTGATATAGCTTGTGGAGGACTAGATTTTGTCCTGGTGTCTCAGTTAATGATCAACTCTTGTGTAATTTATCTTACCATTTCCGTGAGTCCAAAATGGTTGACAAATATTTCTCTCAGCACGACAACCTAATGTATTGTAACATTACCTTTCTTATTTCAGAGAGATACTTTGGTGCTTATTAGGGTGACAGGACCACAGGTTCACTGTGCCTTTCACATTGACTATTTTTCAGCATCATGTGACACATTTTGCCTCAATATTTCCATCCTGGGTATAGAAGATACTTTTGTTATTTTTTTTTACAAAGTAAGAATCCTGCTGCATTAACCAGAGGGTTTGTATATTGCTCCCAAGGAAAGACCTTCCCTTGCTAATCTGAGGAAAATCTCAGTTGTACTCTTTCTTGCCTTGACTGATCACCATCTTCAGTTCTCCTTCTCAAAAGGAGGCTCTGTGTTCAGCTGCCTCCTGGTAATCAGAAGGGGAGATGAGGAGAGAATAAGAAAGGAGGTGAATACTGGAGTCCTCTGCTGCCCAAATGTGCTCTGTCCACATATACAATGACAGGTTCTGTCCTCCAGGAAGGGCTTGGTAATTTTAGATGTGTGTGTGTGTGTGTGTGTGTGTGTGTGTATGACAGAAAGAGACACACAGAGAGAGACAAAGAAGAGACAGAGACATAAACAGAGAGACAGAGAGAGAAATACACACAAATTCTGACACAAGGACGTGGGATTGTGTAGGTGATATGGTGATATCGAAAGTCTATAGGTCCCTTTAAGGGCCTTCAATTTACATTTTTCAGTGAAAGTGTATTTAGTGAATAACACAAATTGACAACCCAAATACAAAGATCTCATTCAAAATAAAAGGAAAGAAATTATAAATTAATCATAAAATTTGTACATGACTTTGCACTTCTCTCATTATTTCAGCTTTCAGTGATGACTTTGTGATAACAGGGACTACAATCTCCACACATCACCCTTGGAGATACAGCACTCATCTCCTGCGGGGCTAGTCAGGGTCTTTTCCATAGTAATGGAGATACCATTTTGAGTTGGTGTCTGCAGAACCCAGGCCAGTCTCCATTGGTCTGCATCTATGAGGTTTTTAAATGTACCTAGAGGATCCTAGAAAAGTTCAGTGACATGGATCTGGGACTGATAATACACGAAAATCAGTAGTTCTGATTTTCTCTGTTCTCAAGGTACACATGTTCCTCCCACAGTGACACAGACACTAACATAAACATCTTTTTTTGGGGGGGGGTGGCTCAGTAGCCAAATATGTTTTCTTTTTTTTTTTTTTCCGGAGCTTAGGACCGAACCCAGGACCTTTTGCTTGCTAGGCAAGCGCTCTACCACTGAGCTAAATCCCCGACCCCCAAATATGTTTTCTGGATGAGGGGCACACACATTCTGCATCTGTGTGAGATTCTGGAGAATTCAGGACAAGCATTTGCAGCTGAGAGCTCTGGATCACTGGTGTTTCCTCAGTTGCCACCCATTTCCATCCAAATCACATGTCATGGCATTTCCATTGTTTCTGCAATGGGATTATGAGGCCCTGCTCAGTAAACAGGACTAACTGAGATAAAGCTCAATGAAAGTTCATCAGGTTCTAATGTCTCACTTGCCCAAAGTTATTAAGCATCACACTCAAGTAACTGAGACATACATTCTCATTAAATTAATTCCTTTACTGTTATGTATGGGGCTTATTTATCTCTTTTTTATTTTTTTAAATTCCATTTTAGCAATTATAATTGTATATATTCAGCTTTCTTTTGTTTTCTATTTATTCAAAATATAATTTTCTACCTTAACATTAATACTGTGTATCTCTTTCATTAATTCAAAGACTTTAGAGACTGGTTGAGAATGCTGTTTGGTCTTAGTATACACAGATCACATTTCTATAATTAGTGAAGCTATAATTGTCACTTAGAAATTAAAGTTTTAATACAATTTTTAACCTCCTGATCTAATTTGTTTCAACCTCACCAGAAAATTATTTCCTCCACCTTTTTACTTGACAGTTTAGAAAAATTGGAAGCACGATAAAGATTGAAATGGGACTTAGCTATTTAAACACTTTACAGCAATAGTGTCCCATTCCTTTAGTTACTAAACACTGGCTCTGTGGTGATTACGACTGTCAGCAACATCTAGAACTTCATCCCATAGTGACACAGTCTCAAACAAAAATTGTCTCTGCTTAGGGTGACAAAGTGGATCATAAGTTCCTTGTTTTCAGTGCAACAAGATGTAGGTGGCATGCCAAAGTAAGTTATTATTAAGAGACACGTGTTTTCATCTGATTTTTGGCTACTTTCCAATGTGGCCATATTGAATAACATTTCTATTTTTGATTTTTACTTTCAAGTTGGCTTATTGAGAACAAGTTGACAGCTCAGGCTTGGGATAGTGTATGTTATCCCACATTATACAACAATGGGAGATTGGCTGAGACTTTGTAAGAGGAAGGTGTTGAAGGATTCAAAATAATGAGTAGTTGAGTCCTCAGAACAAATGTTACGTACACATTCAACAAGTATTTATTTTCTAAAATACACACAGAACTAAAAGTATCACCAAGTTAATCAAGAAGAAATCTAACAACACAATCCATAAATGGGCTAATGAAACAACAGGCATTGTTAAAAAAATAAAATACCAAGGAACAATAAACAACCTCTGGCTCTTCCAATATTTCTGCCTCTGCCTCTTCTTCCTAAGAGCTTTGGAAATGAGATATGGTATAGATGTTCAATTTGTGGCTGAACAAACCACTGATACTTATTCTTTGCACTTTGATCATTTGTCTCTGGCTTAGCCACCATCCATTGAAAAAGGGAACTTCTCTAATGAAGTCAAAGAACTGCACTAATCTATGTGTGGGAAGAAACTAACATAGAGGGAAGTTTGACACCGAGACCTTTCAGCAAAAATAATTGTAGTAGGTTTGTTGCCAGGTCCTGTGTGCACCTCAACCTTTGGTTCATGAACATACATTTTTGCAGCACCAGGAATGTGGTGTTTTCCTGTGAACAAGCTTTAAAACTTATTTTTAACAAGTTTTTTTTTAATATTTTATTTTTATTTTTTATGTGCATTGGTATTTTGCCTGCATGTCTGCGTGAGGTGCTGAATCCCCTAGAACTGGAGTTACAGACAGTTGTGAGCTGCCATGTGGGAGCTGGGAATTGAACCTGGGTCCTCTGGAAGAGCAGCC
>CABHPH010105251.1:0-10435 GCA_902168325.1 Peromyscus nudipes
CTTTAATCCCAGCACTTGGGAGGCAGAGCCAGGCAGATCTCTGTGAGTTCGAGGCCAGCCTGGTCTACAGAGCGAGATCCAGGACAGGCACCAAAACTACACAGAGAACCCCTGTCTCTAAAAACCAAGAAAACAAATCTTTGTTTTGGTGTATCTGTCCATAATACTGTGTGGTAAAGACAAAGATGAGTTTTTAAAGAACAGCATGGAGTATTTAGAAGGAATTTTGAAGCAGCTGCTCATGTTATGAACAGTTGACTGTTCACAGTCACCTTGCATGATGACACATGCCATTGGCACCTTAGCCACCTCTAGTAAAATCTCTCTATTTTCAGAGAAACCGTCATGGCCACTAAGTCATGATGTGTGTGTCATTAGGGAGAAGGGAAAGATACAGGGATATGTATGAGCACCACATGGGAATTGCAATATGATGCTGTGGCTAGGACTAAACAGAGGTCATGCTGACTCCAGAGTCCAAGTTCTTGCAGGGAGGCTTTTGGCTTTAAGATTCTTTCAGGGTAGGTCATATCCACCAGTCTGCCACTGGAAAATGTTGAGGATTTGACACAGTTTATGAGATACATAGATGTTTCTTTGTGCCAACTGCTTCCTTCCCCAAAAAGAAAGGTAGGACACAGGCTGATGGGACATGAAAGGACCACATCCTTCTCTGATCTGCAGCTGGTGACTGACATTCTGGTCCCAAGCCTCTACAGTTGTCTCAAGGTCTCCATACCCAACAGTAACAGACGAGGACTAGAATGTCTATATTTTCCTAAAAACATTCATTCTGAAGTCTCTTTACTGTGGAAACTCTCCAGGCAATGATTTTGACTTAAAAGTGCTCTATGATAAAATATGAATTCTAAGAGGCCTGTCTTTATCAGGCTTTTTTCCTAGAGGGCTCTATCTTATGCTGTGTGTGGTACCTCAAGAGGAAGATTCGAGAACCTATCAACTGCTGTAAATATAAACTTATACACCCAACAGGAGAATCCGTTTTTGTCTCATAGCAATATAACTTAGGGAGAAAAAGGTGGAATATTGATTGGAGAAATTTGGAGTCAAAGTTAACCCTTCAAAGGCATGCTGTACATGATCTACTTTATCCAATCAGCCCCGCCTCTTAGTATCTGTCACCTACTAAACTGGCATCAGTGTCTGAACTGATCAATGAACTGACCCATTGATGAAGACCCATTGATGAACTGATGACTTTCTGAAAGTCTCGTTAAAGTTAGACCACAGCATTATCCTCCTGACCACCAAAGCCTTACACCTAATGATACAAACTGCATTTAGTCCAACTCCAGGACTGAAACATCTTAAGAGTTCCAGTACTGGTTAAAATCTCCTCTGGAAATTAAGGTAACTGTCATCTGTGAGTTCCTGCGAAATCATGGATAAAGTCACATGTTTCATCACATGCTGAAGAAACATGGTACACACATGTTCCCATTCTAAAAAGAAATGAGCAGAGGAAGGAGGGACTGGACCCCAGACTGAAATCATGAACACAACTGAGATAAAATGCTGTTGCTCCCTGTGTGGTAGCCAGGTTTCACAGTGACTCAATAATGCCTGACTCAGGCAGCCCTGCCCATGTGTTTACAACAATGTAGCCTTTCGCTGGGCTGGCTGTGCTCATTGTCGGTAACTTTCTTTGGCAGATATATCATGCTCCTGGCATACCTAATGTCCTGAGGTCTCTGACCAGACTTTGCCCTTTTGTGCTCACACATAAAAATATGAACCAAGTCGTGAGTTTGCATGCTATCTCTGTACAGGGGCATGCTAATCTTTGTATCACCCCAGTTTCAGTATATGTGGTGGTTCTGTGACCATGGGGAAATGAATCTAGTAGTCCAATAAGAGCTGAGCCTCCTGGCGTACTCAAAGAGGTCTTGAGGTTCTTCAGATGAATTTACATCTTATACACTTGAACCTGGGATACGCAGGGCTTTTTTTTTTCTCAAATAGGGAATCTTTTATTTATTCTTTGACAAGCTCATGCTTGTAAATACTGTATCTTAATTGTGTGTATCTGCAACATCCTCTCCCTCAGATGTCTCCAACATGTCTCCTCCCTGTTTTGTGTTCTCTTCTGCAATGGCCATATCATGTTCATAAGATAGCATTTGTCATCACACTTTCCCCACTCTGGCTCTTACATTGCTTCAGGCCAGGGGTTACAGGCCCTGACCCAACCGGAGCTTCAGGTGATCTGGCTACACGCAGCTGGAGCTGCTTGCGGCCAGATCTCCAACTCACATGGCCGGAGCTAAAAGGGGCAGGGCCTGCAAGCGGCTAGACTGCTTGTGGGTTTACGGACCCCTGGCTCAGGCCCAAAATGGCTCAGGCTGGAGCACGTGGCTGGACTTTAGCTTTTAGCTTTTTTTTTCTTCTCCTCCTGGTAGGTAGTAGGTTCTCTCTCTCTGTCTCTCTGTCTCTCTCTGTCTCTCTCTGTCTCTCTCTGTCTCTCTCTGTCTCTCTCTCTCTCTCTCTCCCTCTCTTGATTCCCATCTTGAACTGCAACCATGCTATGCAGCTGCTTTGAAATTCCCTTGGACTTCTACTGTTCTACACAGACTCGATAAGTCAATTAAGATATCAGATATCTTAAAGGGAAAAACTAGTTGAAAGAAAAAAATTTTCCCACATTAAAAAATGGGAAATATCTTTACAATGGAAGAAAATTAGTCTTTGTCTGATAACACATTAGACAATCTGAAAATGGAACAATTACATGAGAGGATAATTAATGTTGATGGGATGTATGTAACATCAATTATACTTATTTGTTTAATTATCTTCATTTTAGTATTTAAAAAGTTGGTCAATTTAAGTGCCAAGATAAAAACTTTAAAAATAAACCTGTTAAAATGAATTATAGAAAAATTCAGACCCAGACAGAAGAATTTAAAGGTGAAATTATTTCACGATTGAATTATACAGTTACATAGAGACAGCCTGTTTTCAAACAATCAAACTTAATTTTATCCAGTAGCCATACAGGAACTACCTGCTCAAGGGCATGTACAAGCTAACTGGACTCCAGTGGAAATGTTAGATTTAAGGAGATTTAAGGAAGCTATAGTATCCTATGACATGCATTCTCCATTCATAAAGCAAATGTTAAACTCGTGGTCAACTTGTAATAGGATTATTCCTCAGGACTAAAAAAAGTTGGTAACAGCTGTCCTGGAGCCCAGAGCACAATTACAGTGGCGGACCTGGTTTAAGGATGAGGCTAAGACAATAGAAAATCAATGTAGAGCTAGAGGTGTGGAAATTTCCCAGGATCAGCTTCTTGGAGGAGGCCACTACACTGATATACAAAGACAATGTTTTTGATATGATGTGATGTATATGATAACCAAACCTTAATTCTGTGCTGCATGGCAGCCATGAATGCATGGGACAAAATTGAAAAAGCAGGAAAGAAAATTAAATCATTCATAAAAGTTATACAGGGCCCCACGTTGGGCACCAATTGTAGATGAATTTCTAAACAGTCTTATTAAATAAGAATCACAGAGCCAAATACAGTGGTAAAAGCCATAAAGATCAGAAAAATAAAAATAGCCACCAGCTAACCTAGCTCGCCACACCGCCATAGCTTCCCAAGTAAACGAGCTTCTTCCTGTCTAACCTGCACCTTCATTGACTTGCTGTTCTGCCTTCTCTTGGCTCTTAGCCCAGCTACCTCACTTCATCACTGTCTGCCTGTACAGACCTCCAGGTCACTACGGTTGGTACTGGGATTAAAGGTGTGTGTCACTACGCTTGGCTGTGTCCTTGAACACACAGAGACTGTGCTTGCCATGTGATCAGGTTAAGGGCATGTGCTACCACTGCCTGACTTTTTTATGGCTGGCTATGTCCTCTGATCTCCAGACAAACTTTATTTATTAACATATAGATGAAATATCACCACAGGCCACCACAATGTTCTTGGAGCCTTTATTGATAAGAGACATTGATATAGATGTCCCATTTAGGTCTGAGCACTCAATACTCATTCCTTCTCATTGTTTACAACAGTTATGAGTCTCTTCAATAATTACTGACCATTCCAGAAAGAATCTTCTCTACCCAAGGTTGAGGGTAGCACCAAAACTATGTATATAAACATAGACATTTAGAAGTCAGTTTGACAACATCTCCATGTATTAGGTTCTCCTATAGGTCTTGTGACCTTCCTAGCCATGGGGTTTTGACCAGATTTACAGTGAATTCCTTCCTGTGGAACAAGCTCCACCTTAAATCCAGTTAAGAATGGTTGGTTACTCCCTAAACCTTTGTGCCATTATTGCACCACTGGGCACATCTTGCCTGCCAAGTTGGTACTATAGCATGAAGAATTCTATACTATTACTCTGCTGAGTAATAGCATTAATGTCTTTTTCTCCAGCAGCCATGTAGCACCATGACAACCATCCCGCAATGAGGAACATTCAGGTATGATCCAGTTCCATTTTACTGAGTCTTACAACAAAAGTTGGTTGTGTCTTCAGCAATAACATCTTACCATCTAATTCTGATGGCTAACCAAGAACTATGGCAATAGCCTGCATTGTTTTGGATACCTTTGGGGCTTCCCTAATAACTCATAGGGAGATAACCCACTTCTTGGCCAGGTCAACTCTTGATTAGTCTAGTCATAGTATCTTTCCTACCATCCTGGTGTGACCTGCATGGGTTCTTCTGAGCAGTACTAATCTTTCCATCAGTCAAAATTTTCCTCCATTTCTACAAAAGCTTCTCATCTGTCCAAACTGAATGATTCCCAGAGCCTTATGCTCTTCTTTCCTGATTTTCACTGTAAATCTAGCTGAAAGCAACCAGATTTGACCATGCCTGAATGCTGGGCTGCCTTGAAATTACCTCTGCCATGTTACTTGTTCATCACCTTTAAATTAATCCTTCTATAAAGCTGCAGGGAATGGATAAGATGCAGATAAATTCTGTGTGGATAAGATGCAAATAAGATCTTTGCCAGGATATAATAAGAATGGCCTCTGGCCAAATTCTCAGTAAATTCCAGACGTCCCTTTGAAGGTGCCCAAGTAGTCTTTACTGTCAACATTCCTATGGGAATTCTGACCTCACATCCACATACATTTTACCTTTAATGAGTGTTCATATGATTCTAGGTTTTTTTTTATAACCTGCTTCTCAAACATATCAAAATTCTTCCTAAAACAGTTCAAAGGGCTTCTGAATCACTACTCACATCAAAGACCATATGAGTCAACAGCAAATTTCTGTGTAAGCCACCTTTTGTCCCTGTGACAAGATACCTGCGGGGTGGGGCGGGGAACAACATAAAAGTAGACAGATGTCTTTGGGTTCACAGTCTCTGAGGATTCAATCCCTGGGAACCTGACTCCTTGGCTTCAGGTCTATGATGAGTCAGAACATAATGGGGGTGACAATGTAGGATATAGTTACTGCTTAGCTCATGGTGACCAGGAATCAGAAAGCAAGAGACTGAGTGCAAAGTAAATGCTTCAAAGGCATGACCCCAGTGACTCATTTTTTTCCAACTAAGACCCTCCTTATAGCCCCCTGAGCTATAAACTTATCAGTAGATTGATCTCCTGATGAAGTTAGCATCGTCATGCTCTGATCACCTCTCAATAGTCCCACTATCCGGAGACCAAGACTTTAACACAGGAAACGTGGGATGGGGGATTTGCATTCAAGCCCCCATGTGTCTACTCTTTGAGACTTTAAATATTCCATGTTGCCCCATGTCTTAAATGTTTAGATTCCCCAGGTGGCACCACTGTGAAATAGTATAACTTTTAGAAGGTTTAGCCTATTGGGAATCATTAGGCTGCTTAAGAAATGATTATCTTAATTATCTTTAATTATAAACTTTCACAACCTAGAATCAGCTGGGGAGAGTCTCAGTGGGGATTGTCTACATTGGGTTGGCCTGTGGGGATGTCTATGGGGGACTGTCTTACTTAAACTAATTGATGTGGCAAGCTCCAGCCTACTATGGGTAGCACCATTCTCTAGGCATGTGCCCTGAGCTATATGAGTAAAGAAGTTGAACAAAGCACAAGCAAGCTAGTATACACACATTCATTTCTCCTCTACTCTTGACTGTGGATCTGATGTGACTAGATATTTAAAATTCCTGCCTTGACTTCTCTGATATGATGGACTGAAACCTGGAATTGTAAGATAAAATAAACCTCTTTCTCCCCAAGTTGCTTTTTGCAAGGAATTTTGTAATCATAGCAACAGAAATGAAACCAAAAAATGTCCTTGAAGATGAATGTGAGACTTGAGCTAATGCCTTGCTTTTTTTACTCTCTTTTGCTTCCTGGTAAAGAGATAAGCAAAATTGCTCTATCATGTGTATGGTCATGATATCATACCTTATCACAGTTCCAAAGCAAAGGGACCACAGAACCACACATTGGAGCCTCTCAAATTATGAACCTACACAAATATTTTCTCTTTGTGAATTAGTGTTCATAATAGGACCATAAACTAACACACACCCCCATAACACTTGAATAAGACAGTAAGAGTCAAAGCAATGTACATAATCCACTGGTCATTCCTTCAAAGGACCTATTACCTAAACCAGTGGTTTTCAGACTTCCTAATACTACGACTGTTCAAAACAGTTCCTCATGTTGTGGTGACCCAACCATAAAATTATTTTGTGGCTACTTCATAATTATAATTTTGCTACTGCTGTGAATCATAATGTAAATATCTGATATGCAGGATAACTGATATGCGACCCAAAATGGGTCATGACCCACAAGTTGAGAACCATTGACCTAAACTCTTACTATTGTGGACTATATATACACGTACGAGTGTGAAACCCTGTGAATGATGTGACATGAAGGAACCTTGTCTCTGGCACAGTGCCATATCGCCATTTTATGGCTTTAGCATGTATAAATTCATGTAGAGAAAATAGTCCCTGGTGCAGGCCACTGTTAGTTTGCATATCTAACATTCAGCTAAACAAATTTTCTAACCAACTCATAGTCTTGCCCCTCATGACTCTACTTTGTGGACCCCTTTTCAATGTTCATGAAATGTCAAATCATTAGAATTAGAAATGACCTCAGAAGCACTCATGTGTGGTCTTAATGAATAGATGCAGAAGTCCTGTCACTCTTGCCATTATGCAGAATCCACCTTTTCTCGTACCTACACTGGTTGCTATTTCCTTGTGCTGGCTTACATGCGTTAGGTCTCCATCTGCCTAGGCCATCCTTCTCCCTCACAACAGCAACAACAAAGACAAACAACAGAACAACCAAGCAACAATAAAATGGAACATTCCAAGGAAAGAACAGTGGGAGGCGTGTTAGCCCGTTCTATTATGATTAAGCATAAACTGACAAACATGGATACAAATGATCAATAACCAATGATTTATTCCAGTTAAATTTCTGCTGGTTGGGCTGTTGAGATGGCTAAAGGAGCTTGCCACTAAGCCTGATGATCTCAGTTCAATCCCTGGGTTAAAGAAAACTGACTCCTACAGGTGCCCACTCCCAAACACAGACACACAGACACACACACACACACACACACACACACACACACATACACACACACACACACACCACAAAGAGAGAGAGCGAGAGAGACAGAGACAGAGACAGAGAGAAGTAAAAAGTAAATAAATGTAACTAGAAAAAAAATCTATTTGCATTTCTGTTATAAAACTGAGGATTCCCTTCAACTCTGTCAGCCACAGCTAACTTTTCTCAGGTGACCCATGCTGCTGGCCCTTCATCCAGAGTGATACTGTCCCCAGAACTCTATACCTTCAGGCTTCCCATAGAAATACTGGAGACAAGCACAGGACAACAATAACAGCCATTTGTCCCTCGCCAGTAAGAACAGATATTTTCTCTCATGGGACCCCCACTCCCAGCCCTTTCATGATACATGCTTTTGGTTTTCTCTGGAAATTTGAACATAATATCAAGCACATGGTAGAAGCAGTCCCTATAAACTCTATTCTTGTCAGCTGCTCAAACGGCCTCATTATTTGGCAACCATAAACATGGCTTGAAGTCCCTGCTCCTGCCAAGCTGAAGTCTTCCAGTGCTGGGGCTGAGTGATTGAAAGTTCAAGATTATAGTAGAAGGGGACAAGGAAGTATTTTAGTTCTTGATGGTCCGCTAAAAGCCCCTGGCCAAAAACAGCTCTCTGTCTGAAAGACAGTAAATTTCTTCCACTGCTGAAAATAAATGTGTTTTGTGGGAAAGCCAGACAGGACTCTGGGCAGGGGAAGCGTGCCTGGCACATGTAGGGGAGGCAAGAGGTGGGATTGCTAGTGGCCATTCTTCAAAACAGGGAGGTCCCTGTCTGACCACAAGCAGGCTGGGAGCCTGCTGATTCTGCCATGTGAGATGGGAATTGTTAAACCGTTGCAGAAAATGCCTCTCTACATTGCTTCCCTTAATTGCCAATTACATCATCTGGGGATGTCAGGACCCTTATTTTCAATGTCACCTTTAACATGCCAGCCTCACAAGACTGGGCTTAGAAGTGGAATATTCTGGTTGGCTTCCCAAGGGCATGATGGCCTTAGCTGTGTGACTTCAGCCTCTTTATTTTTGATTGGCCTCAATGTCAAACTCCTTTTGACATAGAGCTTTGGGTAAGAAAGAGAAATGTGAATGAACTTTCTCAATTGTCTTTCTTTATTTCATGTGTGTATACATGTGCATATATGCAGAGGCACATGTACGTGTGTGTGCACAGATGCATGTGGGGGGGGTACATGTCTGTATGGAGGCCAGAGGCCAGCCTCAGATGTAGTTCCTCAGGCTGCTGTCTGTCTTTGATCTTGGAGCTTGGCAATTTGACTATGCTGGCTGGCCAGTGAGACCAAGGGATCTTCCTCCCTAGCACTGGGACTTATTTTACACAGGTTCTGGGGATTGAACTCAAGTCCTGATGCTTGCAAGATAAGCATTCTTTCATCTGGTCTCTCTCCAGCCTTTCTAGTTCTTTCTCTTCGTAAATATTCAACATAAACACAGACATGCTTCACTGGATGATCAGACATTCTGACTTGAGCTCTTTGTAACAACACAAGTGGGCAGCAAATTAGCTGAGGAAACTCAGTGGTGTGGTTCCAGGACCAGCTGTGTCCCTCTCCACTGGGATGAAGCAGAGAATCATAACAAAAGCTAGCGGACTTCCATAGTGTAGATGCACATGTTGAGCTTGTGGGATTTCCAACTATTGGTGTGAGGTAGCTTTGGACTTGTGACAAAAGCACAAATCACAGGCATTCAGAAGCAAAATAAGCTTTGAAGCCTACATGGGGGACACAGAGGTTGAACCAGCAAATATACTCATCTCAGATTGGTGGATAAATAGGTGTGATAATTAGATTTAAATGTCAACTTGACCCAACCTGGAACCACCTAGGATGAAATTACCTTGTGTTGGATTGTGTGCACATCTGTGGGGAACTGTCTTGGTGAAGTTAATTAATGTGAGAAAACGCAGTTCACCGTGAGTGGCACCATTGCTGAGGGCCGAGTCCTGAACTATGTAAGAGCAGAGAAATCCAGCTGAGTGCAAGCAAGCAAGCAAACATGGGTGCACTCATGCTCTCTGCTCTGACTGTGGAAGTGATATGACTGTTTGAAGCTCCTGTCTTGACTTCCCCACAGTGATGGGCTGTAACCTGTAATTGTGAGCTGAAATGAACTGACCTTTTCCCCAAGTTGCTTTTTGTTGGGGTATTTCATGACAGAAACAGAAGTCAAAATACAACAATAGATAAATGGAAATGTATTTAATAGTGACTGGTTGTGCAAACAACAGATGTGAGGAAATTGTTTGACAGGTGTAAGGAAATCTATGAACTTTCTCCCTGAAAAAAGCAACACTCACAAACACACTCAGATGTTTACACAGCATTCTAAGGTGCTCTCAGATGACTCTGTATCAGCTGCAGGTTCATAGTCTGCAGGGAAATGTAAGTCTGAATTTCCATGCTTCCTTTCCCTTTCTTAGCTGCATTTCTTCAAGTTATAGGTTCAAGCTTATATAGCATCTACTCGAGGGATTTAGCATGCAGATTTCTGGGGTACCAGGTCAGTTGACTCTGTATTTTATTCTGGTGCTGGTGCACTGAGGCCTTTGGAGCTCCTGGAAGATCCAGCTGTCCATACTCTACATTCAGGAACATTTCATGGAATCTCTCTATGGGGTTTGCACACCTGCATCTACAGAGAGATACTAAGAACTTTTGGAGGAGAAAACCATCATAACTTTACAATTCCTTCCTGGGAGTGCCACACGGTGAACTTTCATCTTTGGTACATACTTCCTACGGGGTTGTCTTACCTCCTGGAGATGATTGGAAATGTCTTGCCTCATAGGGTTCTAACTCACTAGTCTGTACCCCCCCCCC
>CABHPH010105252.1:4534-17930 GCA_902168325.1 Peromyscus nudipes
TACAAAATTAGTCTCTGTTCTTTTGGACTGGGAGATGGAGCGCTTAAAACAGCTCTAGCATTGTGCTAGGGCAGCTCAGCGATGTTTATGTTACTCCAGTGTGCAGTGGAAGAAACTTGGAACTCGGGTCCTACAGTGAGCACTTGGCTGACATAAACCCTGGGAGTTTGGCTCTCAGGCCTAGGTTCTTTCTTCTCCCTCCCCATCACTCTGTGAAGTCAAAGGGGTGCACATGACCAGAGTGGGGACAGGCTCCTTACCAGTCCCTCCCACACCTTCTTCCTGCAGCAGGCAAGGGTCAGCAGGACAGTTTCCCCTTAGAGAAGGATGGATGGAATCGTGTTAGAAGACCCAGCCCAGACGGGTCACAGTTAGCAGGAGAGGAGGAACAGCTCACAGAACCATCATCAACTCAGAGAAAGGAATGACCGAGTGGTAGACTGCAGAGAAGTGACGGAGATTCCAGTGGGATGAGAAGAAGGCACTGATCCTTGTTGAACAGCATGCCCGTTTCTGTGCGTGTGCCCATTTCTATCGCAGAAATTTACCCTTCCCGCATCAGCTTTTTGGATAGCTCATGCATGCATGTGGAAGAAAAGACACGAAAAGTGTACAGGACAAGTGTGTCCTTCTTCATGCTCTGTCCCCATTTACCTTCTTGAGGCGACTGCTGTTGACAAAATCTGTCCCTCTGCCCTCACTTTTTGCCTCTCACCCTGCTATACGCAGAGGCTGAATTCTCTTTGCCTAGTAATAATGCAGACCCTCCTAATATAGCAGGATTGAAATATACACACCAAAAATCAAAGATAGAAGATAGATGATAGGTAGGTAGACAGACAGATAGATAGATGATAGATAAATAGATAGATAAGTAGATGGATAGATAGATGATTGATAGATGATAGGTAGGTAGGTAGATAGATAGATAGATAGATAGATAGATAGATAGATAGATAGGTAGATAGATGATAGGTAGATAGATAGATGATAGATAGATAGATGATAGATTGATAGATAATAGATGATAGATAGATAGATGATAGTTGGATGATAGACACAGAGAGAAAGAAGATAGTTAGATAGACGGTAGAAGGCTGACGTTTTTGTTGTAAGACTTCCTTCTGGAAAGCAGTTGGAAATGCTTGATCTGCCCAGTTAAAGATTTGTTTCTTAAGAAGCTGGGGAATTTCTCCCTTTAGGAAATCCTTCCTCTTCTCTTTTCCAAAAATGTCATCCAGGCTCAGTGAAAAATCTACTGATTTTTCTCTCACTGACCTTATTGAGAAAGTGGTTCTCTCTTTGCTTTTGACCTTCATGAGTTCAGCTACTTCCAGCGACAGCCACCACAGTTACAGCCTTTTGTAGTAGAGTGTGAGTCTTGCTTACCCTCCTCCCATGTCTCCTGTCTGTCTCCATCCTTCACCCCCTGGGCCTCTCAGACTAAGGACAAGCCCCAGGAACTGGAAACACAAAACAGGCCTTGGCTGGAACTCACAGAGTTTCCCTTGCTCTGTCGTTGCCTACTTCCTGGGGGGAGGAGGGTCCACTCCTCCTCTGATCAAGGACCCCCTCCCCTCCTGTGGGGCAACTCTGTGCTCATTCTTAATCTCCCAACTTCCTGCCTGTTGCTCAAACTTCCATCTCTCTTTCCAGCCATGGGGGCATTGGTGCAGGAATCAGCTTGTGTTTGGCTCTACCTGTGACCTACACAGGGAAAATCCTTCAAGCTCTGCCCTGCTGGGGCATATAAATACACTTTGTTTGTTTCAACAACCTGGTTTTTGTTAATCAAAATCACTTGGTTTCAAGCTATTGTCTTCCTCTAAACTAAAAAAAAAAAGAAGTCCCATTTTGAAATCCCCCTAAGTGATGACTTACCCCTTGGCTGGTTTTCTCTCAGTGCATGCCAAGGACTCAGTGAGTCAGGAACCATGGGGACAAGAGTTTACTGGGAAGGTAAACACATTGGCTTAGTGTGTCACACATGATATCTCCATGCCTCAGCACATTTCCAGTGCCCACAGAGGGGAAACCAGCATCTCGTGGACGGCTGCTTAGTTCTCAGATACAGAGAGCCACACTCGCTGTGAGCACAAACTTCAGGGGCTCCATGCGAGCCTGAC
Organism: Peromyscus nudipes; assembly: GCA_902168325.1. Taxonomy (NCBI): domain Eukaryota; kingdom Metazoa; phylum Chordata; class Mammalia; order Rodentia; family Cricetidae; genus Peromyscus; species Peromyscus nudipes. Next base: position 6,661 of record CABHPH010105252.1, read on the forward strand.
CAGAATGCAGCCCCCAAGTCAGCCTCTCTCAGCCCAGCTGTGCTGATGTAAGATGGTCGTGCTGCGCTGCCCGTCTTCCCGTCCCACCTCCTAGCTGTCAGAGCCGCTAAAGGGCCCTTTCTAATTCCCACAAAGCCTCCATCTGGGCCAACGTTAACCTTGCTACTACAACCCTAGGCCACACTACCTGTCACCTGGCTGGACTTCTGCCCCAATTGCCTCCCTGACCTCCTACTTCCTTGTTTGACCTCCTCCAATCTCCAGAGTACCACTGTTCGGTGTCTATCACTTCCAAGTTTCCCTGCTCTTCGCTGCGCATCGCCTCATCTGCTTTGGTGTGGCCCTGCCTCTCCTTCCCTTCCGCCGCATTTCCTCATCTCCAAGCTTTTCCTCTCTCTCTGCTGCAGCCACACTGCCTGTGAACCACGAGGTTCATTTCTCTCAGGAGCTCTTTGCACTCAGTGTGTCTGTACTAACAGAGCACTCCCTCAGACTGTGCCCCTGCCAGATCCTTGTCACCGTAGGTTCCCTCTGCCATACTGTCCCAGTAGTCTTGGTAACTCTTAGTTACCACAACTGCGTGCCTTATTTATGTGTTTGTTGGCTCTCACTTCCCCACTCGGAAGGCAACCTTCTTAGGGCCTTGGCTTGGCCTTTTCCATGTCGTATTCCTAGCCTGGCACATAGTGAACACTCAGTAAATGCTTTGGACTGAAACTAATTACAAGCAGCGGAGAAGGACGAGCTGGGAATTGAAGCCAGGGCCTTGTATATGACAAAACTCCACCTCCGAGTTATAGTCCTACCTGAAGACAATGTTTTTTAACCCCATAAGACTAGTGTTTTATTTCTCTGTTCAGACACACTAATCTCTGTGTAAAGGAATCATGGGGATGATGTGCTCTTCTAGCAAGGAACTGAGCTAGGAGACAGCTTGTCATCTATATATAGGCTGCTTTTTAAAACAACCAGCTCAGATCAAGTAGATGTTGGTCTCAGATTGTAGCTGTCAACTTTCTTGGCAAGGGTAAAATCTGAGTGGTTTGTGTGGGCTTTGGTGTGGACTTACCACTGTTTTAGGATTCCCTGATTGCTGAGAGTTATTCCTTCATTTCTTTCCTGTTGAGCAAGGCTGAGGAGGCAAAGCCGATGAGGGACAAGAAGTAAACAGAGGCTCTGTTAGTGATTTCTAAATCCCTCCTAACACTCACTGGTGATTTCTAGGTAGTTCTTGCTTTTTCAAGTCTGGAAACTGAGCTCTCCTTGAGATGTTATTTAATATTTTGAATGGCTGATAGGTACATTGGGAAGTCCCAAATGAAGGACAAAATGGCAGCCAGGACTTTATTATCAACTTGTTAATGTAGCTGGGAACAGGATGTGATGGCAGATCTTGGTTGTCAACTACACACACTTGGGAAGAGGAAACCTTGCCTGAGAATTGCCTCCATGAGATTGGTCGGTGGACGTGTCTTTCAGGGCATTTCTTGATTGCTAATTGATGCAAGAGGGCGCAGCCCACAGTGGGTGGTGCAGTGGCTAGTCAGGTGGGCCCAGCCTGTATAAGAAAGACAGCTGAGCAAACCAGGGGATGAAAGCCGGTAAGCAGCATTCCTCCGTGGCCTCTGCCTCACCCCCTGCCTTGGCTTCTTTCTTGATGGACTGTAGCCTACAAAGTACATACAACCCTTTCCTTCCCAAGTTACTTTTGCTCAGTGTTCTACACAGCAGCAGGGAGCAACCTAGAACAGGGTGTCACTGTGTAACCCAGGCTGGCCTGAAACTCAAAATCTTCTTGCTTCTTCCTTTTAAGTACTGGGGTTACGAGCATGTGTCGCAACGCTTGGCTTTAAAATTCCTGTCTGTCTTAGTCACTGTCCTATTGCTGTCAAAAGACACCATGGCCACGACGACTCTCACAGAAGAGAACATTTAATTGGAGGCTGGCTTACAGTTCCGGAGGATTAGTTCATTACCATCATGGTGAGGAGCATGGCGGCAAACGTAGCATTGGAGAAGTGGTTGAGAGCTACATCCTGATCTGCAGGCAGCAGGCAGAGAGAGAGAGAGAGAGAGAGAGAGAGAGAGAGAGAGAGAGAGAGAGACTGGGCCTGCTGTGGGCTTTTGAAACCTCAAAGCCTATCCCCAGTGACACACCTTCTCCAACAGTCACACCTCCTAATCCTTCCTTGACAGCTCATCAACTGGAGACTAAGCATGCAAATACAGGAGCCTATGGGGGCCAATCTCACTCACCGTTCTTAGTGATGATACATTTTGGAACAAAGATGTGGAAACATTGATGGTTGTTTTGTTAATGTATCAGAATAGATGAGGTCACATATCTTTTAAACCTGTGTCGTGAAGTCCACTGTTTCCATCATTAGAACTCCATGTTTTTCCCTAACGTCCTCTTTTCAAAGTGAACATTCTTGACAATGTATCATACTGATTCAGAGAACATCGAAGCTTATTATATCCATATTCCTCCCTATGGGAGAAATCTCCAGTAAGAGAGCCCTAACAGAGAAAGAAGGCACTGGATGGTGAGATGGAGCAGATCTGAGTTTTTCTCAACACAGGATGGACCTAGTACAGTAGTTGTTCATTCACACTGGGATAATGTGTTATGGGATGAATGCGGAATGCGTTAATGTGTGATGAAAATTATTCTAAGAAAATTCATCTTTTAAGTATAAGAGATATTATCATGCAATATGAATTTTGATTGATTTCTTTTTCAAATTAGGTTAAAAAGAAAGGTGGGGGGATAATTTGAGGAAAGGTCCTTCCTTCCCTGGCTGCTGCTTTTTCTTCCCTCCCTGCCTCCTTTTTTTTTTTCCAGTTTTTCAAGACAGGGTTTCTCTGTGTAGTTTTGCGCCTTTCCTGGAACTCACTTTGTAGACCAGGCTGGCCTCGAACTCACAGAGATCCGCCTGGCTCTGCCTCCCGAGTGCTGGGATTAAAGGCGTGCGCCACCACTGCCCGGCTCCTGCCTCCCTTCTTTTCTTTCTTCTGGGCTGAGGATCAAACCTGGGGCCTTGTGCCTGCACTTTACCACTGCCTCTGACCCCTAGACAGAGGTCATTTTCAAGGGGACTGTTTACAGAGCAGTTGGGGGGCAGTTGCTGGAAGTTGAAGGGATAGTCTAGGAGCTAGCCCTCAAAAACAGCATACTGCTGGATTCCCTTGGGCCCTGAGGGTGGTGCTTGAAACACTTGTTTCCCAGCTGGTGGAGCTGATTTAAGAGGTTGTGGTGTCGCTTGAGCTGGACCAGTTAGCAGTAGTGTCTTGCTGGGGCTGGCCCTTCAGTGTGATATTCGCTCCTAGTGCCAGCCCCTGCACTCTGTTTTCTGATTTACTGAGATGTGAAGAAGCCTCGCCACACCTTCCCAGGGCCATGAGCTCAGCCCTGCCGTGATGGAGCAAAGCTGCAGCTGTGAGGGAGCCTGCAGAAAGCTTTCTAGCTTAAGCTGCTCCTGGAAGGCATTTGTCACGGTGATTAGAGAAGCAATACACAGCCTGGGAACGAGTGCCACTTGGAGCAGACCACCTTAGAGGAACAATGCCCTTACTCAGGGGCCACGGGCCACGACACACATACACGGTTTAGCTAAGAAAAAACAAGGTTCCCTTGGTCTCATTATTCTCCCTTCTCTGGTCTTCAGCTAAGAGTTCCATTGGCTAAATCCAGCTGAGAACCACAGAGAAAAAGAGGTGCTATCATAGAGATTAGCCTCTCAGGGCAGAGAAGAAGGTGGAGTGGGGTTGAAAGCAGATCTGGAGGAATGAATGGAAGCCCCCTGGTGTTGCAAGATATTTGATTACACTGTGTGAAGATGTGTCACTGTGATTGATTTAATAAAAAGCTAAATGGCCAATAGCTAGGCAGGAGGTACAGCAGGGACTTCTGGACAGAGAGAGCTCTAGGAAGAAGAAAGGCTGAGTTGCCAGCTGGATGCAGAGGGAACAAGACATGCAGGAGGAGAGGTGAAAGCCACAAGTCATGTGGCAGCACACAGATTAATAGAAATGGGTTAATTTAAGTTATAAGAGCTAGTTAGAAACAAGCCTAAGCTATAGGCCAAGCTTTTATAATTAATAACAAGTCTCCATGTCATTTTTTTGTGAGCTGGCAGCCCAAAGAAAAATCCAGCTACACCGTGGCATGAACATGCCCCCATTCACGTGACAAGACAGGGTAAGGGAAAGCCATCACCCCCTCCACTTGCTTCTGCAAGCTTTCAGTACCCCTGGATGCTCAGCCCTCACCCTAGGGCAGGCCATTGTATGTGGGGGTGAAGACTGATGGTCGGTGGCAAGAAAGTGAAATACCCTGAGGTTGGTCCACTGAAGGGCTCCAGTACACACACAGGCATGCAGTTTCTACTGCAGAATTAAGGGTAAAGGGTGCTGGTGTTGGGAAGGGAGAAAAAGACCTAAAAAAGTCTCTATAGGAGGCAAGAGTTGGAAAAGCTGAGCAACAGCGGTCTAGAAGTCTTAGCTGTTCCCATTCTGCCCATGTACTCTGAAGTCCTCTTCCTATTAACATTTAACCCTATTTCTAGTTAATTCATTTTATATGACTCTTCGCCTATTCAAAGCCAAACACAGTGTCATGTATAATTAGCCCCAGCTACTTGGAGGCTGAGGCAGGAAAATCAAGTGACCTAGGAGTTCAAGGTCAATCTGATCAGCATAGTGAAACCCCATGCCAAAATCAACTACACAAAGCTTTCTCTGTTCAAATGTCTGATTTTGTTTTGGTGCTGAGGATCAAATCGGGGGCTCTGTGTGTAATTGGACATTTCCTGTCTGGACCACCTGTTCCCAAATACCCAGCAGTTGATTCCCAAATTACTGCACAGAGGCATACATTAATTATACATGCTCAGCCTATAGCTCAGGCTTGTTACTAGCTAACTCTTACACTTAAATTAACTCATATTTCTATTTATGCTTTGCCATGTGATGGTACATTTATTAGCATGGCACATTCATCTCCTGTTCTCTCTGCATCTGGCTGGTGACTCCTCAGATGCCACCTTTCTCCTTCCCATCATCCTTAGTTTGGCTACCCCACCTGTACTTCCTAACCGGCTACTGGCCAATCAGTGTATTATTAAACCAATTCAAGTGACAAATTTTTGCAATGTACAAGAGGATTATTCCACAGCATCTGTGCATGCTAAACAAGTGCTCTACTAGGGAACTACACCCCTAGGGTGCTCTACTGTGGAACTACACCTCTAGGTCTCTGTTTCTTGTCTTATGGCTCCACCTGGACAGATACAGGGCACTTAACTTCCATGACATGAAGAAAAATAATTACTAAAATTATGTTAAAATCAGGGAGCCTTTTTTTTTTTTTAATTCTGGGATATGTCACAGGGCACATGGAAATCAGTCTCCAGCTACCCATATCTCAGACAGTGCTGGTGGTGCTGGTGGGACCATGGCAGGCACAAAAACAGCCACCGAAGTTGAAGCAAGGTTTTCTGAGCAGCCTTCAACTAATGCAATATATAGCACGGACCCTGAACTCAGGTTTCATTTGTAACTGTTAAGAACTAAGTGCTGTATTTTAGTGATTATGATAATACTAGCTTTTTTTATTATTATTATTACTCTGACAAGGCTTAGAATGGATAAGAAAAAGTCAAGAACACGAGCCAGAAGTCAGCTGGGAGGTGACTGCGGGTGTGAGAGTCTATGAGCTCAGGTGTGAGAAGATGGGGCTCTGACCAGAGTGACAGCAGTCTTACCATCTGGGGCTCTTGAGGGTTTGTTTCTCTGCCAGTTAAAGAATTGAAAGTGAGGAAACTCTCCAGGCGCAGCAGGCAGCAGTGGGGGAAAACTTGGACATGAGAAGCGGAACCAGCTGTGGGAAAAAGGCTGTTATTAGAGGTGAGGAAATGCACACACAGCATGGCACACAGAGAAAGACCCTCTGCGGCGCAGACGGAAGACTCCAGGAGCCCACACTCAGCCTCTCCTTGAGGACCAGGGGTTTCAGGGTCCTTGAGGTGTCTTCTCCTCCAAGTTTAGGGCTGGCAGTTTGAACAAAGGCAGGGAGGAGGCTGATAGGTCCACAAGTTTGGGGTTAAAACATCCTGGCCTGGCCTTGAACTGTCCACAGGCAAGGGGGGAGGGTCTCTACTGGTAAGAGAAAAAGCCCACTAGACCTTCGTTTTAAGCTGACGGGATTTTGTCTCTGGTCAGGAGAGTGAAGAAGGCAGCCATCTTAGAGGTTCATCCTCTTCATTATTTGTCCGTGGCTGGTCTCCCTGTCTGTCCTGGGGAACCTAACTTCTGTCTCTCAGCAGGGCATTTATATGCCCAGGCGCTGCTGATGCCCTTGACCAGAGAATCTCTTGAGCCTTCTCAGTCTCTCCATAGTCCCCACCAGAGGAGTCCCCCATTTCACTACCAAAGAAGCAGGACCAGAGGTGGAAGCTGACGTGAAAAGGACTTACTAAGTTTCTAGAATGTGTTAATGTCAGAAGCATCCAGTAATAATGTTCTCATGTTTTATTTATTATAAAGCCATAAAATGATAAGGCTAGTAGAGAAACATGCAGAATGCATGTTTAAGACGTTGAGGCGGGGAACTTTGTTAACTGCATTCAAAAAGCACAAGCCACAAAAATAAAAGCTTGAAGATTTGGCTGCAGCAAATATTAAGATTGTGAACGAAGACCATCACAAACGGAGGCAGACAGAGGACAGCTGGAAAGGAATATTTCTAAAGTCTCAAGCCAATGAGGAGCTGAAGCCTAGCTCACAAAGGAAAAGGAGCACACGGCAGAAATGCTGCCGGAGGTCAAAGCAGCCAGTTCTCAGAAGCAGAAACACAAATGCTTCCCGGTGAAGAGAAGTTCAGAGTTGGCAGTAACCGAGGAAAGTGTTTGGCTGGAACCTCCAGTTCGTTCCCGCAGAAGTCCCATTTCTCTCTCTCCAAACCCTGCACTCAGAGAATCTCTAACAGAGAAGAGCCAATAAACCCCGTTCTCTTTCTTGGCAACAGTGGCAGCTTCTCCCCTGACGTTGCCCGCGGCCCAATCCCCACCGAAAGCATTATAATTGGGCACAGCCCCAGCTTATGGAGAACACGTCATCACCCCCTTGAGGGCCTACAGGGTATTTAAGCTCCCTGCTTTAGTTCAGCCCTGTGATTTTCTCCTGATCCTTTTCCTGCCTCTATCTCTAGGGACTGGAGGATTCACCCGGGAGTGGTTTTGCCCAAAAGAAACCTGGTCTTTTACCTTTTTAGTTCGGCCTGATCTGGCTTACTGCATCAGCAGAGAAACCTGTTGTGGGGTACAGAAAACCTATTAGAAAGCAGTTAAAAGTATCCAAGGTGCCACTTAATGCCTATTGATTTGTAAAAACTGGGAAGCTGGATAATCATGACAGTCTTGGAAAATGTGTGAAAAACAAAACCTCTTGTTGGCTGGTGGTAGGAGTGTGTGTGCCTATAGCTATTTAGAGAGCTCTCTGGCCTCATATGAGTGTGAGCAAACCCATGACTCAGAAACCCCCTCTGCACGGGGCCATGAGGAGGCAGGCAGAAATATGTCCATCATGGGGCATCTGTGGCAGAGGAGAGTTAAAGGCAGTCTGTGTGACATCACTCAGAGATGAGATAGGATAATCATACCTACGTGACTTTGGAACTTATACACCAGCCAGAAGACAAGAGAGCTAGACAAGCGTAAGAGAAAACAGAAAGGACTTTAAAACAGCCCTGCAAACACACACACACACACAGAGAGAGAGAGAGAGAGAGAGAGAAATGGTCACATGTGGTTGCTCACATCTCAGCACTCAGGAGGTTGGGGAAGGGAAATCACCATAAATTTGAGGTCAGCATGGACTTCTTAGTTTCAAGCCAACCTGGCCTTAGAGTAAAATAAATAGGATGGAAGTCACTGAAGGGTATGGAATTTTAATACCTACATTCATAAAATAACATTATACATTTTTAAAAATACAAACTCAGGGAGAGTAGCAGGGCACCAGTTCAGTAAGCCAAGTACTTAGCATGCAGGACTGAGGATGGAGACCTGAGTTCACTCCCCAGGACCCATGCTAAAAGTTGGGCAAGGTAGAAATCCCAACACAGGGAGGGTAGCCAACAGGTAGTTCTCCGGGACTCAGCAGTCAGCTAGCTTAGCCTATTAGGTGAGCCCCAGGTCCCAAGGGGGAGACTCTGTACCCAAAACAAGGAGAAGGGCCCCTCAAGTTGTCCTCTGGCCTCCACATGTATAGACTTCCATATGTATGTGCACACATACACATGAGCACACACACACTCAGGGAAACATTCTGTACTTCAGTGTATTTAGATACATTAGAATGCTGGCTGTGGAGTCAGCCTTGACATGCTGTTCACTAATGCTGATGATGGAGGAGGAAAAGAAAGTAAAATAAGACAGGAAAGAACCCAGGCATGGGCCATCACATGCTGGGATCCCCAGAGAGAATGAAGGCTTCTTTGCATTCAAGTGTCCAAAAGAGTCGGAGGAACAGAGATCTAGCCCTACCTCTCTCTTTTGAAGTTTATCCATCCTGTGGGTGAGATGTGGTGGCTACTCTTCGAGGCAATCTATGTAACTCGGTGTCAGAGTGGGAACCAAAGCTAGTCCTTCTAAGTTTCAGAGACACTTGGGCAAAGCCCACATCCACGGGATGCCAGAGAATGGGAATACAGGATCATATGGATGCTCTTGTAAAGCCACATTCATCAAACTAGACCTGAAAGGGGGGCGGGGGATGTGCAATTTCATATCATCAGCAAACCCAGCTTGGTTATTTCCATCAGGCAGAAAGACAAGTTATTTAAAATAATATTCACTATGAGAAAAAAAGACTGCAGAAGAGAAGTTGGGAACTCCAAGGCATCTGCGAAGACCGTTAGTTGGTACAGACGTGTTATTTGGACTGTCGGGCAACAGAACATGCCTGTGGGAGAATATATGGCCTCAAGGTGGTTTCTTTTCTTCTCATTTTTAAGTGAACCGATCTAGGATTTGTTTGTTTCAAGTTGGACTCAGCCAAACAAGAAGCACAAGGGGCCGATCTGATTCCATCTTCCTTTTTGAGGCTGCCAGGCCTGTCCTCTGGCAGCAAAGGAGAGTGTGGGCAAAGCTGAAGGCCTTGTTTCTCAGAAGACCTGTTTGACCCACTCCTCACACCCCTGCGGTGTGTGGCTGCTGCCCTGTTCGCTCTTCCTGACCTCCTGGCTACCGGAAGTCATGTGTCTGTTGTTTTTCTCAGCTGTAAGACTACAGCAGCCCAGCCTCAAGGACTCCAAACAGGAAGCGTGGTTTTAAACAGAAGTCTAAGAGGCGGGCTTGGGGACTGAGGGGTGAAGCCTGATTCTTTGGGCTTCTAGTCTCTTGCTGCTTCCTCGGAGCTGTATGTACTTAAAATCCCTTCTCTGCACATTGAAGTGAATGGTTCTGTGAATGGTACCCAGGATACTTAGATATTTGAGAATGTTGGCTAGAGTGAACTCCCCTAAGGATTTAACTAGAAGAATATCAAGAAATGTTTAAAAAGTACACCCAATTTAATTATGTAGGACTAACTTTCAATGTATATGAACTTCAAAAAAGCCAGGTGTGGCAGTGCCCATAATCCCAGAGCTCTAGAGGTTGAGGCCAGAGGATGGCGAGTTGGAGCCCAGCCTAAGCAAATAGTGAGACTCGTCTCAAACATAAAATAAAAATACATAAACTTTGAAATCCATGCCTTCCTATGAAGACACACAGACTATCACAGTTTGTGATTATCTTAGAATTTTGATTTTGGGGTTTCACAGGAGAAGACGACCAGGCAATGGCTGAGCGTTCTCCATGCTGTCGAGTGTGCTGTCTAAGGATCAGTCTTAACTTGAAAGAGTAGACGGGTGTCGCAGCTCCAGAGGCGCTCCCCCCCCTTTATCTCCATGCCAGGTTTGTGTTTAGAGGTTGCATCATGCCGAAGATAATAGTGTGATTCACGACTTTCTCGTCGTCTTTTATCTTTGAAGTATATGACATTACACAGGGCCACAGGCACAAAACAGCAGAGTGCACATCTGAGTTCCGAGACATGGTTCGGTGCCCTGCCCCGTGTGTGTGTGTGTGTGTGTGTGTGTGTGTGTGTGTGTGTGTGTATTGATGTCAGGATGTCTTCTTCCTCAACTGCTTCTCTACCTTTGTTTTTGATTTGGGTGTTCATTGGACCTGGAGATCATTGCTTTGTCTACACTGGCTGGTCAGAGCGCCACCACTCTGGGGGTTTTTTCTTGTGGGATGCTGGGGATCAGAACTTGGGTCCTCAAATTTGTGTAGCGAGCACTTCAGCCACCATCTACCCAGCCCTGATTAATGTCCTTTTTAAACCTTACAATTAACTTCTGTAGCTCCTTGCAGTTGGCTGAAGTATTTAGTATTCAATTTAAAGCAATTTTTGAGATTAGTATTAAAGCATTTACTCTATTGTCAGAAGTCCTGTGATAAACAACAGTTCACAATTTTTATGATGATACAGTGTCTGGCTTTGAGGTTTTTTTGTTTTTGTTTTTTCATTCTTATAAAAGTTTCAAAACAAAGAGTAACAGGAAAATCATTTCTCATAATTTTACTTCCTAGAGAAAAGGCATTTTTCCACATACACCTTGTCTTTATTTTCTTCCTAAGAATATCTTACTTTGGAATTTTACCCCCAAAGACTTGTTTCTCTAAAGGTGAACTTCTGAGAAACCAACTTTCCCGGGCAGTGAAGACAGCAGTCTGCTCTGGGGGCAGGAAGTGACTCACAACCTGCCTAGGAGGAAATTGTCATTACTCTACAGTATTGGTAGGAAGCCTCCAGCCCAAAACATGGTGTATGTCAGAAAACCTAAGAGTTGGCCCTGCCTTAGAGAAAGGGGTCAAAAGCAAATTTCTCTCACATGCAGCAAGCTGGGCCTTCTCTCTATCATAGCCCAGAACAACGTAGGTTTGTATTTTGGCTGTTCCTTGTAAGTCAAGTAACCGTGGCTGTATCACCAAAGCCCTTCTCTGCCACAGTTTCTTCATCTACTAAGTGGAGAGAAAAGAGTAGTACCATTGTTGATGGGTCCATGCAAACCCCAGTGAGCTGGGCAGTAGAGCCCGGTGCCTGGCCCGCAGAAGAAGGCTTTCCCTGTGTCTGCAGTGCTACTGTGTGATGTGGGCTGGTGTCAGGATGGCGAGAGGCCTTGTTGAGTCTCCTGTCATCCTCAGGAACTTTTCCTACAA
>CABHPH010105253.1:6999-19427 GCA_902168325.1 Peromyscus nudipes
AAAAAAAAAAAAAAAAAAAAAAGAACCAAGAAAAATGTTGGTGTTCACAACACACACGCACACACCCTTCCCCTTTTATACAAGTTGGAAAATCTCCCATAAAAGGATCAACTGACGTGCAGAACTCTACTGAGGAAGGCCCAGCATAGAAGTAAAAAGAAACAACGCTCACTAGTGAAGTTTTGGAGTCAAGTAAAACGTTGAGCTTGTCAGTGTTTTGCTTGCTAAGGTTTGTGCTGTTCAGAGAGTGGTGAGGCACAAAGACAATTCTGAAGTGAATGTTTGCATGACTTGCTTTCAGTTTTGCTTGCTCCTTTCTGATTCAGTATTTTCCCCTCCTAAATGCAGGGCTTCAGATAACAGGGAGCGTGCTTATGAACATAGTGCCTATGGACACCATGACCGGGGGACGGGAGCGTTTGATCGGACAAGACATTACGATCAGGATTACTATAGAGACCCTCGGGAGCGGACTTTGCAACATGGGCTCTATTACACTTCGCGGAGTCGAAGTCCAAACCGCTTTGACGCTCATGACCCCCGATACGAACCTAGGGCTCGGGAGCAGTTTACACTGCCCAGTGTGGTACACAGGGATATCTACAGGGACGACATTACCCGGGAGGTACGAGGCAGAAGGCCAGAGCGCAGTTATCAGCACAGCAGGAGTCGCTCACCACATTCATCCCAGTCTAGAAACCAGTCCCCGCAGAGGCTGGCTAGCCAAGCGTCCAGACCCACCAGGTCTCCCAGCGGCAGCGGCTCTAGAAGTAGATCCTCCAGCAGTGAGTCGATCAGCAGCAGCACCAGCACCAGCACGGACAGGTAGGTTCAGCCATCCATCTACTCCACATGCTCCTCATGTCTTCTCAGGTGCTTGGGGGTCAGTAGTCATGGTTTTGATCATAGCACTTTTGTGGGGGTGGGGGTGGGGCATGTTTTCCGAGACAGGGTCTCTGTGTGGTCCTGGCTGACTTGGAACTTGGCTCTATAGACCAGGCTGGCCTCAGACTCAGATCTTCCTGCCAAGTGCTGGGATTAAAGGTGTGCTCCAGCGGTATTTTATTTTAAAGTAATCTTGGATTATATGTTTAGCGAGTAACATGCAGACTTCAAATTAACCAGAATCTAACTGATGGTTTGCCAATGCTGTTTTATCCCTTATATGTTTAATGTTAAAATTAAATTGCTAAAAAGGAAGAGAAATAGTGACAGAAACCTGGTGAGGCAGAGTTTGTGACAAATGGATCTCTGGGTTTTGTCCTTCTCTCCCTCCTTCACTCCCTCCCTCCCTCCTTTGCTTTCCTTGCTTTTTTGAGACAGGATTTCTCTATGTAACAGCCCTGGCTGTCCTGGAACTCACTCTGTAGACCAGGCTGTCCTTGAACTCACAGAGATCCCCCTGCCTCTGCCTCCCGAGTGCTGGGATTGAAGGCGTGCACCACCATGCCTGTTTTATTTTTAGTTCTTAAGTGTGTGGAGTCAACTTATTGGGGCCGAACATTTCTAAGAGCTGTTTGGTGAAATCTGTTGGTGGAACACATCGTTTATTGTCATCGAGTAAACTAACTTTAATCATATTTTAACACCACAGTGTGCTTTACTAAATTTATAAATACTTTCTTTCACCTAGTGTTACTGTTTTGTTCTTCAAGGCTGAGATAATGAATGGATTTATTGGATTTTTTTTTTTTTTGGATATCAAGGAGTTTTATGTTAAAAGATGAGCAATAATAAATTGAAGGTCATTTTAACAAGGATATTTAGAGGTCAGGCTGTGAGGGTTTTGAAGTTATAGAGTTCAGCAGATGGTACATTCTTTAGGTAACATTGGATAGTTTTCTGTGATTTCTGGTCCTCAGCTCTCTCACTGTTTATATGAACCTTACTTTAGAAGTAGATATGGTGGCACCTGCCTCTAATGACTACTACGGAGGAAGCTAAGGCAAAAGAGTCCTTACCTTGCCTACAGAGTAAGACCCTGTTTGAATCTGCCACTCCTCACAGCTAAACAACCCCAGATTCCTCGAAAACAAGTAAGACTTGTTACTGTGAGTATTAAGATGAAAAGGGCATGTAATGTGTTTGCTGCAGCCTCAGAATATAAATATAAATATAAACACTCCCGTACTAGCTAGCAGCCATTCCGGCTTCACGATGCTCACAGGCTTGAGCATTCCCTCCTCCTCTGTTATTTAGACTGTTAACCAGGTGCCCTACATAAGTTTAGGCGGTATATGTTATAAACCTAGAGGACACAGCTTCTTTGACCTGATTAAAAAGTTCAGATCTGGGCTGGGGAGAAGGCTCAGCTGTTAAGAATACTGGCTGCTCTTTCAAAGGACCCAGGTTCAATTCCCAGCACCCACATGGTAGCTCACAGCTATCTGTTACTCCTGTTCCAGGGGATCCAACACCCTCATACATGCAGGAAAAACACCAATGAATATTTAAAAAAAAAAAAAAGTAGAGATTTTTCTTTCAATATTATGGGCTTAGATTTAAGAGCCCAAATAGCCACATGATTGAATAGCTCTCTTAGGCTTCCTAATTGCCTAATTCAAAATAATAAAGTGGAAATTTTAGTCTCCTTTTCCTAATGTAGCTATGATCTAAATATTTGGGAAATTGCCATATTTGAGTGAAGCAGGTGTTTAACTTTTGGGAAGTCAGAGAAGTTAGATTGTTGTCTAGACCAGTGGTTGATGAAGTTAATACTATGAACTGATTATAAAATCTCATTGTTTCTTTCTCCTGCCTAGAGTTGTTTTTATCATTTCTCTAAAATCTGCCATTAAAGGAACCCCACGCCGGGCGTTGGTGGCGCACGCCTTTAATCCCAGCACTCGGGAGGCAGAGGCAGGCGGATCTCTGTGAGTTCGAGGCCAGCCTGGGCTACCAAGTGAGCTCCAGGAAAGGCGCAAAGCTACACAGAGAAACCCTGTTTCGAAAAACCAAAAAAAAAAAAAAAAAAAATAAAAAAGGAACCCCACAGCGTTTCACTGGATTAGAGCTTTCCTGAAAGTGTGTGCAGACGCTGATGTTGGTGTCAGGAAAGTCTTTGATGGGCAGCTTTACACTGAGTGCTGTGGTTACAGTCTGACTGGGACTGAACACTTCAACACAGAAGTGATCTAATCCTGCTCATGGAGCTAATCTTTGCTCACACAGGGGTTTATGTTTGTTTGTTTGTTTGTTTATTTTGGCTTTTTTCTCTTTTTTCCTTCCTTCCTTTCTCTCCTTTTTTTTTTTTTTTTTTTTTTGAGACAGGGTTTCTCTGTGCAACAGTCCTGGTTGTCCTGGAACTCACTCTGTAGACCAGGCTGGGCAAGAATTCACAGAGATCCGCCTGCCTCTGCCTCCTGAGTGCTAGGATTAAAGGCGTGCGCCACCATGCCCAGCCCTGCTCACGGTTTTAAAATCTGTGTTCTGATTGTCTGAACTTGAAGAAGGGCAAGATGTACCTGGAAACGACCTAAGGACTAACTCTCAGGGAGAAAGTAGGTGAGCGAGAAGATACCAGGGATGATTGCGGCAGGTGACTGTGTCCAGGTTACATAGAGGATGTGTACTGGAGGGCCATCGGAAGACCGTGTCTGACCAGCTGAGCAGTTTAATTTGTCTTGCTCACACAGGGTTTTATATGTTTAAAATTTAGAAGTTTAGGACTAATTTTGTTCCTTGTACTTTGTACTGATAAGCCATATCATAGGGATTCAAGGAGGCCAGGGATTCAAGTTTGCTATTTGAGGACAGCTCCCCGAAGGTTTGGGGAAGGGTCATTGATAATTCTTACTCTGTTTCCTCCCTTTCCCCCACCCAGGGGGGTGTCTCATCCTAGGCTGGCCTCAGACCCATTGTGTAATGTAGGATGATCTTCCTGTTTGTTTTCTTTCTTTCCTTCTTTCTTTCTTTCTTTCTTTCTTTCTTTCTTTCTTTCTTTCTTTCTCTCTCTCTTTCTCTCTCTCTCTCGCTCTCTTTCTCTCTTCCTCTCTTCCTCTCTTCCTTTCTTCTTTCTTTCTTCCTCCCTCCCTCCCCCCCCCCCCCCTCTCTTTCTTTTTCGAGACAGGCTTTCTCTGTATAGCTTTGCACCTTTCCTGGAACTCACTTTGTAGTCCAGGCTGGCCTCGAACTCACAGAGATCCGCCTGCCTCTGCCTCCTGAGTGCTGGGATTAAAGGCATGTGCCACCACCGCCCGGCGATCTTCCTGTTTTCTACCTCCTCCATGTTGGGAGTACAAGTGTATGATGCCATGTCCTATTCTATGGGCTTCTCAGGTTGAGCCCGGGCTTTCCATATGCCAGGCAAGCCTGCTACCAACTGAGCTGTTGAGCCTGCTGCCAGCCTGATTCTGCTGTTAAAGTGTTTGTTTTCTCCTTTTAAGAGGTTCTAATACATTTCTTGGGTTATTGGTTTCTTTTCATATATAGTAACACAGAACACACACACACACAATTTTCTTTTTCCTGAGTAGAGGGAACACAAGATTGTGTTCACAATTCCCAGCCACATTTTCTTTTTTTCTTTCTTTTTCCCAAGACAGGGTTTCTTTGTGTAGCCTTGGCTGTTCTAGAACCAGCTCTGTAGGTGGACCAGGCTGGCCTCCAACTCACAGAGATCCACCTGCTTCTGCCTTCCCAGTGCCACCACTTCCTGAACAGTTCTCTTGATTGAGGGGAAGCAAGAGGGTTCCAAAGGAGACATGCCCTACAGCAGTGTTTTCTGGACCTGCGTATTTCAGCCTTAACATATGTTGCTTTTAGTTCCTTACCTGAGCCTCACATATTAGCTTATTGAGTTCCTTCTACTATTAGCAGTGTGACAGCTGCTTTGCACTGGCAGTTTGCTGTCTATGTATAGAACAGTGGAGAACAGAAGGAGAGTTATTTGACTCTTAAGAGGCAGCATTGGTTGGGCTGTGAAGGATATGTAGAAGTTAAGAAAAGAAGAAAGGCATTTTAATTTAGACAGAGGACTTTGAGGGCAGAAGAATGATCTAAATGTTTTGAGACCAGCAGATAATTTGTGTGTGTGTGTGTGTGTGTGTGTGTGTGTGTGTGTGTGTGTGTGTGTGTGTAAGTAACAAGGGCTCTCTACATAGTGCTGGCTGTCCTGAAACCTTACTATGTAACCCAGACTGGTGTCAAACTCAGAGATTCACCTGCCTCTGCGTCCTGAGTGCTGGCTAAGACCAGTAGATAATTTAAAAATGGCTTAAGCATGTTAATAATTCAGGATTTTATCCTTTTACAATGAAAATTTTTTAGGTTTATTTCATGTGTATTAGTGTTTTACCTGCATGTGTACCACATGTGCCTGGCTTCTACAGAGATCAGAAAATGGTGTTGGACCACTGTGTGGGTGCTGGGAACTGAACCCAGGTCCTCTGCAAGAGCCAGTAAGTGCTGTTAAGCATGGAACCATCTCTCCAGCCCCCAGGGTTTGTTTTGTTCTTTATGCAGAGACAAACACTTAAAGGTGTTTGAAGAGATAGCTTATGAGATGTGTGCTTTGGAAAGGCACCTGCTGGACTCACGTGGTAGAGTGCTTGCCTAGCATGCATAGGGCTTTGTTCTTTAACACATACGCGTGCTCCAAATCCACAAACTTTACCACCCTCCTCTCCAGAAAACCAACTAGCCAACCAAACTAACCCCATCAAAACCATGGAGGTTAAATTAGAATAGATAATGGTTAGTCTCTCAGAGAAGGAAAGCTTGGGCTGTCTGGTGATGATGGGGGACACAGCGTGTTAAAAGAGTCAAATTGTGCTGACTCATGAAAACCAGGATGAACTTTGTAGTGTCTGAGTCAGTGGTACACCACCAGGGCTCTCCACCAAGAACAGGACCAGGAGCATTTCCCCAGAATGAGCTAAAAACCCTAAACACACAGGGTTCTTAGTTAACACGAAGGGAAAAGCAGAACCAAGAACCAATGGAGATAGGTGGGAACTTTGGTCATGTGATTGTGAATGAAATTAGGTTCTGTGGTATTGAGAAGGGTCTCCTAGTCTTGTGTTCCTTTATCAGATGTTTTCTTTTCCTCTATAATTAAATCATAGGAAAAGAGTTATATTTTGAAATGTTATACAAATTTAGACTATTTCATTTCATTTTGGAAGAAATGGCTCTTTTAATTCAGGCCTGGTGCACACACATTTATCATTTCAGCAGGAGGATCAGAAGTTGAAGATCCTCCTCAGCTGCACAATGAATTCCAGGCTAGCTTGGGATACATGAAACCGGTCTGTAAAACAAACAGAAGACACGTGTATCCCTTTAATTCAAGTACTCGAGAGGCAGTGAGAGGCAGGCAGATCTGTGTGAGTTCAAGGCCAGCGTGATCTGTAGAGTAGGTTTCATGCCAGCGAGGCTACATAGTGAGACCCTGTCTCAAAAACACTTTCCAAAAAATGAAAAACCAAACCCACGAACAGACAAAGTAAAACAAAAAGCCCCTCTCCCTCTCCATATTGGGTGATTTTTAAATGAAATAGTCATAAAAGCTACTGAGAGGTGTTTCAAATTAACATTGTATATTGACACAGTGTAACTTGTCCACACCATAGTTTCTCTTGTCACCTTGGCTGACTGGGAGGCCAACCTTTGACCCACTGTGATTGACCCAGCTTTAGTGACAAGACTCTAGCAGCCAGCCACCTGAAGTGAGTGAGCGAGCACATGATTAGTGACTGCGGTTGCGCAGTCTTCCTGGATGAGGCATTTACTGTTTCTCATAGCTTGTCACAACGTTTAGCTGTTGAGAAATAGGCCCCTGTATAAACTCCCATGTACCGACCGCCCTGTGCTGCTGGAGGTGCCTTTCTTTGTCATAGCTACCATTTAATGGGTCACTTTTCACCCCTCCCCTTTTTTTTTGAGACAGGGTTTTTCTGTGTAGCCCCTCTTGTCTTGGAAGCTCTGTAGATCAGGCTGGCCTTGAACTAAGATTCTCCTACCTCTGCCTCCTGAGTGCTGGGATCAAAGGTGTGCAACACCACCTCCAGCCATTTTTCCTTTAATAGAACACTTCACATATTTGTTTTAAGGTGTGTGTGTGTGTGTGTGTGTGTGTGTGTGTGTTTACATGTCCATGATGTATGTGAATGGTTGTGTGCCTATCATGTGCTTGTTGAGGTCAGAGGACAGCACTGTGGAGTTGGTTCTCTCTTTCCACCTTGATGTGGGTGTTGGGAATTGAACTCAGGGGCCAGTCTTATGCAGCAGTGCTCTTTACTTACTGAGCCATCTTGTGGGTCCTCAGCACAACACTTCATTGTTCGTTCGTTCGTTCATTCATTCATTTTTAAGGGTTTCTCTGTGTAGCCCTAGCTGTCCTGGAACTCACTCTGTAGACCAGGCTGGCCTCAAACCCAGAGATCCGCCTGCCTCTGCCTCCCAAGTGCTGGGATTAAAGGCGTGTGCCACGCCACTGCTCCTGCTCCGGCAGCACATAGACTAAAATTGGAGCAATACAGAGAAGATTAGCATGGCGTCTGCGCGTAGCAATTTTAAATGTATTACAGTTTGAGTGCTTGAAACAAGAACATTTATTACGTAACTGTGAGTTGAAATTCTCAGAATGAACTGGATGCTGTAGTCACCATCCAGTGGGGTTTGGGTGTTTCTTCACTAGATACACACCTGAATCTTAGCAGACAGTTTTGACGCCTCATTGGCCTGGTGTGGTAGTAGCCATGCCAGACATGCACAGAGCACTTCATCCTGGGTGTGGCATAGCTACCTCCTCCTCCTCCTTGATACATTTCCTTTACATTAGAGTAGTTGACTTCTTCTGGAAAGGAAAGTGAAATATTGGTTGTTGTTGTTGTTTAAAAGTTGATAAAGAGTTTCACTGTGTAGACCAGGCTGGTCTCAAACTCACAAAGATCTACCACCTGCTTCTCCCTCTTTAGTGCTGGGATTAAAGGTATATGCCACTCTACATGGCTAAAAATTAAATTGTTAAAAGATTAACTATGTATGTGTTTGTGTGTGTGAGCACATGTATGTATACAGCCAGAGGAGGCCAGAAAACAGCATCAGATTACCAGGAACTGGGGTCACAGGTGGTTGTAAAATTTTAAAAACCATATATTCGTGTGTGTATGGGTGTGGTGTGTGTGCACCACAGTTTGTTTATGTGGAGGTTGGAGGACAGCTTGCAGGGGTGTAGATTGTGTCAGGTTTGGAGGCAAGTTCCTTTTAGCCCTGTTGGCCATCTGCTGTCTTGGAAAACGATTTGTTTGTTTATTTCTAGGGATATTTGTTTTTTTGTTGGTTTGTTTGCTTGTTTGGGTTTTTTTTGTTGTTGTTGTTTTGTTTCTTTTGTTTAGTTGGTTGTTTGGTTTTTTCGTTTTTTTGAGACAGGGTTTCTCTGTGAAACAGTACTGGCTGTCCTGGAATTCTGTCTGTAGACCAGGCTGACCTTGAACTCACAGAGATCCACCTGCCTCTGCCTCCTGAGTGCTGGGACCAAAGGTGTGTACCCCACCCCCTACCCCTCAACCCCAGCTTCTAGGGATATTTGTAAATGAATTAATTTTAAATAAAGTTTTTTAGTTAATTACATTAAAAGTTGTCTATGAGTTGATATGGTCTTGTATGATGTAATCCTAGGACTTGGGAGGTGGAGGCAGGAGGATCAGGAGTTCAAGGCCATCCTCAGTTACACGAGACCCTGTCTAAAATGAAAACCACAGTTGCCTACAATGCCCCTAAGCTTTCCCATAATGGTAGATAATTTGGAATTTTATCTTACCCAAATTTGGAGTAAAATGAAAAAAAAAATTAAAATCTTGAATAAATTCTGGATTCCCCTCTGCTGCTGGAGATCAGATGAAGACCTTGCTCTACCCTGAGATATACTTATGGCTTCTGAATGTTTTGACACTAGACACAAAAGGTTACGGAAAAAAAAAAGGACCCTTTTAATTAAAAAAAAGTTAGCATAATGTAATCCTAGTACGTTGCAGACCGAGGCAGCAGCTTAAGTTCAAGGGCAGCCTGGCCTGCACAGTGAGGCACTATCCTGTGAGATGAGCTCTTGTTCCCTGGGAAGGTTCTGTGCGTGCATCTGAATATTCTGGGCAGATCAGAGGTAGCTTTGAAGAAGAAGTTTCAGCGTTACAAGGAACTCTTGCAGTTCACTGATTGAAATGGGAAGTTTCCCTCCAGTTCAAATAGAAAGGCTTTCACAACTGCAGTCACCTTGCAGGGTTGGAAAGTGTGAGGGAACCCTGGGGTTGGTAACATGGTCTGTGTTGGTTGACACCTGCGTTCAGCTGTTGTAAGTGTGGTTTCAGGTGTTAATTAGAATGAATGCTTTGTAGAATGTTTCCTTGTGTGTGTGTGTGCATGGCAGTACATTCCTGTCACGATGAGCATGCCTGTCCTTGCCGTCCATCTTTAAGGCAGGGTCTCTTGTTCCCTACTGCTCCTGTCAAGCTAGCTGGCCTTAGAAAGTGGTGGTTCCTCGTGTTTGCACCCCACAGCTCTTAGGGATTCCAGATGCAGGCCCCCATGGGGAATGTCTGGTTCTAGGGATGGAAGCTAAAGTCCTCAAGTTGCTCAGCAAGCGTGTCACCCGCCCCTGAGGAGCCATCTCCCTGACCCTTGTTTTGTTTGTTTGGGAGAGGCTCTTGCAGCCCTACCTCTTTTGTTCAGGGATTTCCATGGATACATACTGCTATAGTTTGGGTGAGTGCTCATTTTATTACCTGCTTATGCAGTTTGCTATGATAAAATATTATCTACTAGAAACTACCACAAG
Source organism: Peromyscus nudipes (assembly GCA_902168325.1). NCBI lineage: Eukaryota > Metazoa > Chordata > Mammalia > Rodentia > Cricetidae > Peromyscus > Peromyscus nudipes. Next base: position 16,775 of record CABHPH010105253.1, read on the forward strand.
TGAGAGTAACTTTCATATGTATATACATATATTACGTCAAAGTTTCTTGCTGGGTGTGGTGTTGCACACCTTTAGTCCCAGCATGCTGGAGGCAGAGGCAGGCCAGCCTATTCTACATAGTAAGACCCTATATCAAAAAAAAAAAAAAAAGAAGATCAAGATAAATTGCTTAAATTGAAAAGTTATTATTATTTTTTTCTGTTTGAGTGGTATGGAGAAAGATGCCTGTGGAACAGACCATTAAAAACAGACTCTTGCCCAGATGGTGGTGGTGCATGCCTTTAATCCCAGCACTTGGGAGGCAGAGGATCTCTGTGAGTTCGAGGCCAGCCTGGTCTACAGAGCGAGTTCCAGAACAGCCAGGACTATTACACAGAGAAACTCCTGTCTCAAAAAACAAATAAACAAAAAACCAGACTCTTGTCAGTTGCAAAAAAGAAATATATACATGTGAATTTGTGAAAGTTAGCCATTAGGTTTATATTGCTTTTTTGGAATAACAAATGAAATATATATATTTGGGGCATTAAGCAACGGATGCCAAAGATTAAAGATGTAGGATTTTGGGGAGTGGGGGTGATGCTGGGTGTGGAACCCAAGGCCTTTCACGTGCTCTCCCACTAAGCTCTATCCCGTAACCAGTATATACTCTTTAGGAGGGCTGCTTCTTCATGTGTCTTGTGGCCCTTGTTTTCACCTAAAATGCAAATATTTGCACTCTCATTTAAGCCTAAGTAAGATGCCTTATCCAAGGGTCCAAAACAGTGTCATCTGGGCTGAAGTGGTTGGTGTAAGACTTTAATCCCGACATTCGAGAGGCAGAGGCAGGTGGATCTCTTGAGTTGGAGGCCAGCCTGGGCTACACATTGAGTTCCCAAACAGTCAGGGCTACACAAAGAAACCCTGTCTCATTAAACCCCTACCCCCCCCCCCCAAAAAAAAAGTGTCAAAGAAATTCTGCCATGAGCTAAATCTGTAATCTTTACTGTGGGCCTTTCTAGCTATTAGATGAAGTTTCTCTAGCTTGTAATTTCCAGTTGTTGTCTGTGATGGAGTCCAGTGAGAATCAGCTAATGGTGTTAGGCACCAGTTACTCTGCCTCCTTGAAGCATGGTGTCCAGATTTTTCTGGAAGTTACATCGGAATGGGTAGTCAGTGGCCAGAGCTGAGGGACAGTCAGTCTTTGTGTCCTAAAATGCCTCCCAAACCTTTTGTTTACTTCCCCAAGAGAATGTTTGCGCATTTCTCTGCTTCATGTAGTTCAGGGCTGTTGAAAGGTAAGGAAAGAACACTGAGTTTCTGCAGTCTCCTCGGTGGCAGCCTGTAGAGGTCACTGCAGAGCCCTGTTTTGCAAATGTTCCTTTTTTGGTCGCTGCATGCTTGGCTTTGTTGTTCCTTGATGCCACACAACCTTGTGTCTGAGGGCTGCGAGCACTGCCCGGCTGGGGGGTGGGGTGGGGCTAAGTGTGGAACGGGAAAAGCGTCTGCTCACTGATGGTTCTGGTGGGCTTGCCTGCTTCTGACTGTGGGGAGCAGGTCCGTTTCCTAGCTGGTTTCCCAGAAACACTGTATGTATTTTTTAGTTAACACTTAAAAAAAAAGTGTGCCTTCTGGTGGTGCCAGGGCTGGAAGAATAGGTCTTGCATTTTGGGAACAGTGATGGGCTGACCGTGTTTGCTCTGCTGCTGGAGAAAAGAACCCAGTGTCGGGCTGAGTTTTGTTTGGGAAGATAGGAACTGTGTGTTTGTGTCTTGAGCCAGCCTGAACTGGAATTATCCGGTTTGAGCTGGCTGTTTGCCACTTCCAGGAGGCTTCCTTGTTTTGCCAGCATTTGCCTTGTTTGTGGTGTCGCTGGGCTTGGGAGCCGAGGCTGCTGCAGGCCTGGTGACATGGGTGTGGCGTGGGTGTGCTCGCGGGGGCGGGGGTCCAGCAAGCCTCGCGGCTGTTGTCACGCTGCAGGTCTCCCTTTTGCCCCTCACCTCTGCTGTGGGCCGCTGTCCTGAGGCCCGAAAATGAGTTGCTGTCCCACCCTGTCGCTGCCTTGCTGCACCACCACATGCTCCAGGAGCTGGTAATTGGCGGCCCTGGAGCTGTTTTTAGGTCAAGTCAGGTTTTTCGTTCTTTTCCCTTGGCTTGTGCTGGAGTTGCTTTTGTTTTGTTGGGTTGGATGGAATTTAAAATAAGTTGGGGTAAATCTGTGCTTTGATATTATGTGGATTTTAATTTTGATGTAAAATTTTTTACCTCCCCAAGGCAGGGTCTCACTGTGTAGCCCTGGCTGTCCTGGAATTTTACTATGCAGACCAGACTGGCCTAGAACTCAGAGAGATGCACTGGCCTCTGTCTCCCTAGTGCGGGGATTAAAGGTGCAACCATGTCCAGGTCACAAGAAGCCTAGGTTGGCCTACACTTTCTGGAGGATGACCTAGAAATTCTGACCCTAGTCCCTCCACCTCCTGAGTGCTGGGCTATCGGTGTGAGAAGCCTGGTTCTCACCGTTTGATTTAGTAATTCCTCGACACTGTTTGATTTTTAGTGATGGGAATCTGAAGCTAAGATTTATTATGCTTCTGAACAGGATTCTACCACAGAGCTGTAACTCTAGCGCCCCCTCCCCTCCTTTTTTTGAGATAGAATTTCACTCTGTGTTCCA
>CABHPH010105255.1:4584-22712 GCA_902168325.1 Peromyscus nudipes
CACACACACACACACACACACACACACACACACACACACACACACACGAATAAGTAAATATTTTAAAACGTAGGATTTGGGGGTTAGACCTTGAACAATATAGGGGGAAATCAGGCTGACCCACACACTCAAAAACCCACCTGCCGCTTTTGACCATTCTCTAATTTAATTGACATTAGCCTGTTGTCAACCACCAACCTGATCAGTAACTTACATAGGTGAGTGCTGCACATTTCAGAGTTGGATGCCTTACCGAGTGTTGAAGTGTGAGGAGCGTAAGCGATTGCTCTTTACTGTGATGTGCAATTTACTGGAGAGAGAAATTATTCACGCGGTGATGATTAGGGATCGTTCCAGCGTCAGAGCTCACCACGGTGCCAGCAGGGGGACACTTGTTGCAGGGGCACCGTGCACATTAGAGTTGATTTTAGGCTGTTAAGTATTAGTACTGCACCCTCCCATGTGTTCCCAATTCCTTCGCTGTTTCCAGGTACAGCATGTAGTCTGTCCTACATTCATAGGTTGTGAAAATTTTATAATTTTTCATAATAGTCTCCTGTAGGTGTTTTGATAGCACATGATAAAATGGACAGTTATCTACACATATTTTGTAGTGACCCACCTTTTACTAACTTTTTCAATACTTCTAGGCTATGTGATGTAGCTGAGTTTTTCAAATTGTGTCAAGTCTTCAAAAAAATATTTTTAAAAATCCACTTTAAAAAAAATTAAAAAAAAAAAAAACCTCCAAAAAAGGCATGTGTGGGTGTAACTTTGAATTTGAGACCTTATTCAAGGGTCAACATTATGTGTGTTAGATGGACCTGTATTAATCCCTGATATTCAAGTTTTCATTTCAAAGTTTATTCAAACCACCAAGTAATGATTCATTAGAAGATATTAATGAGGATAAGTGTTAAACTTATTCATAGTTCCCGAAGTTTGTCTCCCCTCTCTGCTGGGTATGGGGTTGGGGGACCGAACAGCATTTTCTTAAACTGTCCCGGCATCTGTCCCTGTTTTCTGTTTTTCAGCCTTTGGATGAGGTTTTCTGATGACACTCTGAGGCCTTGACAGTCAGCCATGTGACTTGTTTAGACTGGAGATTTGTAGGTGTGCTGCCACCATTGTTGGGCCGTTGTCCTGCTCACTCAATGGTACTGTGTCCCTTCAAGGTTGGCTGTCGTGATCCTGTACTGAGCTCATGAGTAAAGCAGGGCTAATTAGGTTTGCTTTTAGTGGAGGCGTTTGCTCAGAATAATATTTAAACTATGAACGGCCCTATGGCACAACTCATGGGATGAAAGAACACTCAGAATAGACACCGTGACAGGCCTTCAGGAGGCTGGTGGAGGTGCTTGCTGCGTGGACACCAGGCTGCTGTTGCCTTACAGGGATACCTAGGGGCCTCCGCTCTTTCTTGTCCGCCGACTATAAACATCTTGCACCGTGGAGTCACCTTGCAATGAAGTCCACCTTCTGGTGGCAGCCTGCTTGGCTCTGGCTTATCTTTTTTCTATTTGTTTTGATTTCCCGAGTAGGTTGTTCACGTCCTGAAAACACAGACTCTCTGTTGCAGTACTTCTCATCAGTCTGGCTCACAGCAACCTACGTTTGCTATTGAGGATGGATACGCCTAGGATAGTTCAGATGACTGTTTTGTTTTTAACTCTAGATTTTAATTAATTAATTTAACTTCATTCTAGAATTACTTTTAAAATTGGGTGTTAGAGCTTTTTACTCTTGGTCTTGCCTGAAAAGCTCTTTGGATACAAACATGTCTTTTCTATTGGTATTCTTCACTTCCCCAATACACATACCCCTCCCACCCCCCATCCCCCACCCCCAAATTACCATCTGGCACTTCCTTCACCAAATACTCAAGAATTCAAGAGACAGTTCAAGATCATGCTCCCATTATTCTCTGGAAACTTGGGCAGCCTGGATTTGGAGATCATGGTTAATTTCTGATGGACATTTAATATTTAGGGAGGCTTACTAAATAACTCAGATACAATTATAAAGCTGGGGCTCAAAGAAAGACATAGGGTCAGGTAGAAAGGAGAAAAGCAAAAAAAAGACATAGGGTCAGGTAGAAAGGAGAAAAGCAAAAAGCCCCAAACAAAGCTCCAGATGAGAAGCTCAGCCTGGTGTGTCAACACATCCATCTCGCAGAAATGAAAGGTTTAATAGCTTCTGCAATTCAGGTCAGCGGGATCGGCCAGCTGATGGGCTCCGGCTGCTCTGGGCTGGGCCAGCGGGTGAGACACCTGCTAGCTTGGGTTCCAGAGGTTTTCCTGAGTCATATCACTAATACATTCCTGGGGGATTTCATGGAGCTGCTTTGCAAGCAGTTTGTGCACGGCAGTAATGGGTAAACTAGCTATTTTGACACACCGCAAAAAAACATGTTTTTGAAAGGAGAAAGGCTCTTGGTGAAAACAGACAAATGACTGAGGGACATTTTATTGTCGCTGAACTCACTGTCGATTGTAGGTGTTTAAACAGCCAGCTCCCGGCTTGCTATTTAAATACCTATATACGGAATTAGTTACTCACAAGGGAGAGATGTGGAAGAGGGGCAAAAATGATACAATTAAGTTACAAATAGAGGCCCTACCATCCAAAATATCCCAACTGTCCTCTTTTTCTTCTTTAACGAGTGTCATTATATTTTGATGTGTTTAATAATACAGCCGAGGTTAAATGAAACATGAAAAAGGGATGTACATTAAAATTGAGATAACTCTTCCCTCACTGAAGTGGAACCCAGCAGATGTAGCGGCACACTGTAATTGCTGCCTGTTTCCTGTCAGTCTGATTAAGTTGCATGGTCCCAGCTCCAACTGTAAGAATCAGTGGCTTCCCATAGGGCACAGCATGGGACGGCGGGCTGAGGCGGAGGCATGACTCCAGGCACCTCCTGCTTCTCCTGGTAATGGCGGAGGCATACAATATACGTTGATGACATATAAAATCAATAGGCTGTGGAGGAGGGGGGTGAGGCGAACACGATCATCCATCTTCTCAAAGTTACTCCCAGGAAAACCAGATAAACAGGAGCACTTGGGAACCAGAGGTTTTGGTGCAACAAGCAATGAAGTCTGGGGCCAAGAACTCAACCATTTTTTTTTAAATGAACAAGAAAAGAAACACACAGATTTAAATGAAATCCACATTGCCCCATCCCAACTGTGGACCATGTCTCCTGAATCAACCAGTCAATCGGTGAGTCTTTATTGGGAAAGGAAGTCCAGCCCAGTGCTAGGATTTGGAAGGGATAGACACCAGACAGCTAATGATCTACTTGGGGAGGCAACACAAGTGTAGCATGAAGCAATTACAGAACTATTCAGAGCCACACTGGGTGAGTTAGAGTTCAGAAAAAGGACATCGGGGTGAAGCCTGCAGTGGTGAGGTAGTTTTCACGGGAAAGGCCTTGAGGCAGCTCTTCAAGACGAGGAGGTAGAAATGAGGGGAAGCAGGAAGGCATCAGTGGTTCGTCTTGACTGTCAGCTTCACAGACTTTGGAATCAACTAAGAGATCTACCTCTGGGTCGGTCTGTGAAGGAATTTCCAGGAAGGAATAGCTGGGCCGGGGAATGCTTTCCTCCAGAGCGTCCGAATCTTTTGGCAGCAGCTGAGATATGAAGGGGTGAAGGAAAAAGCAGGGTGGTTGACTTGTCCATCTTCGCTTTCTTGTTGGTGAGTGTGTCTCCCCCAGTGTTTATCCCACGACTACCTTCAATTCCTTACCACCAGAACCCAACTGCTGGGCTGCTGAGATGGCTCAGAAGGGAAAAACACTTGCCATGTGTGCTGGACAGTTTTCTGTCAGCTTGACACCCACCAGCTATGGTCCTCTGAGAGAAGGGACCCTAATTGAGAAAATGCCTCCTCCATAAGACTGGGCTGTAGGCAGACCTGTAGGACATTTTCTTAATTAGTGATTGATGGGAGTGGGCATCCCATTGTAGGTGGTGCCTGTAACAGGGCTGGAGGAGATGGAGGTCCTGGGTTCTATAAAAAAGAGCTCTGTGAGACTGAGCAAGCCATGGGTAGCAAGCTAGTAAGCAGTACCCCTCCATGGCCTCTGTGTCAGCTCCTGCCTCCAGGTTCCTGCTGTGTTTGGGTTTTTGCCCTGACTTCCTGCTATGATGAACTGTTGTATGGAACTGCAAGGTAAAATAAACCCTTTCCTCCCCAAGTTGCTTTAGTCACGGTGATTCATCCCAGCAATAATAACCCCAACTAAGACACTATGAGAGCCTGGAGACCCGAGTTCAATCCCAGGAACCCCTGAAAAGGTAGATGGAGAAAACTAACCCCATAAAACTGTTCTCTGACTTTTCACAAGCATGCCATAGCCCATGTGTCCCTGGCCCCCAAACATCAGACACATGAAACAATACCAATTAGGACTGAAAAGGCACCCGGCTTCTTTGGTGTTCTAACATGGGATGGAGACCACCAACTCTCCAGGGACCTTCCTTCAGCACCAGCCTGAGACTGTGGGGCATACAGCTTCTTTGAGTAGCTCAGGGATCCCAGCCTCTCTAGGATGCAGATGGCCATTTTTGGTTTACCTGGACAGTATTTGTTGTGAGCTACTCCGGTAAACCCTCTTTGACAATTTAAGCACACATTCTATTGGTTCTGGTTTTTTCCTTTGAGAATCCTGCCAAATATGACATCCCATGCTAGGTAACCAGAGTGGCCCAAACTCTCCTGGTTGTCATGAGCTTTGGAGACCTGGTAGACAGCTAAGACCAGCTGGATTGAGCAATTCAGGAATATAATAAAACAGGGGTTTGTTTTGGGGTAGTCTAATAAAGTCACCTACTCGGCAGTCCTCTTGAACCTTTTACAGGAATAGATCTAATGAGAGCCACCAACCTAAGCTCCACTATGTTCGAGTTTCACCTGAGAAGCTCAATATACATTCTTGTATTTAATTAAGAACAAAGCATTGATAGGGGCTGAAAAGATGGCTTGGTAGTTAATTGCACTTGCTGCTCTTGCAGAAGAACTAAGTGGAATTTCCAGCACTCGTGAGCAGTTTACAACTACCGTTAACTCCAGCTACAGAAGATCTGACATCCTCTTCCAGTCTCCTAGGGTACCCCCATACATGTGCACCCCCCAGACACACTAATTCTTTTTAAGGCATTGTTGGCAACAGTAGTGGCCAAAAAGAGGAAGAAAGGCTATCAGTTGATTTGGAGATTTGATCTACATGAAGTGATGTGACTTTTTTCTCCTGACTGTGATAGAGAGATATTTTGTTCTCATATAAGTACAGCCAACACAGACATATGGTGGGAGTATCAGAATATGCTAGATCATATAAGCTGTAAACAGTTTGTATTCCTCACCTAAAAGAGGACATTAGGGAATGACCTGAGAGGACATTCAGTTCTGGAATATGTCCTCAATATGCTACTTTGTAAGGCTAAGAGAGGAGATGGGAGCCACATACAGCATTGACAGGGTCTTTGAGGGCAGTGCCCAAGGAGATGCAAGATGGCTTCCAGCTGCCCGCAATCACACACCATTGCCAGCACACAGGCTTTGCTTAAGTTCGATTTTAGGATAATGTCCTTCTGCGGTGTATTTCAGCTGGGAGCCCTGCAATCAGATCCTGTATGTCAACAAAACTCAACTTAAAAGTCTGTAATCTAACGAGAAAAACGTCAGGTTTTGTGAAGGGGGGAAATTATCAGCCATACAACCAATTGCCAGGTTTCTGTAATCTCTTGAGATAACTCTGGAATTGTTGTGGGCTTATAGGTGTGCACAAAAGGAACACTTCCTTTGAGTCTTTGTAGGCACAAAGTGACTCACTTGAGATTGAATTGACTGGCCTCAAGAGAACAGAAACTTACATCGAAAGAAGCCCCGGTGACTTTGATGTGTTTTCTTGATGATAGCCTGTTCTGTGGCTCTCACTGTTTGTCATCCTCTTGAACTAGAGGGATTCCAAGCATCCTTAGCAATTTCTATCATCACATGGCCAGTGGAGCTCACCTATGCTTATACATACAGTCCCAGAATCCACGCGGAATCTGACTTTCTCTGTGTCCCTGGCTCCTGGGTCTGGACTTGTGTTTCTCAGCTGTGGTGATGTTTTATTTGTATGTTAATAAATAAAGTTTCCCTGGAGATCAGAGGAAATAGCAAGCTATTAGCACAGGTCAGGCAGTGGTAGCACACGCCCTTAATCCGATCACTTGGCAGGCAGGGTCTCTGTGTGTTCAAGGTCACACTGGGAACAGCCAAGCATGGTGACACAAGCCTTTAATCCCAGTACCAATCATAGAGACCTGTACAGACAGGCAGCAACAAGGAAGTGAGGTAGCTTGGCTAAGAGCCAATGAGAGGGCAAAACAGCAAGGCAATAAAGGCACAGGTAGACAGGAAGTAGCTCACTTTTGGTAGCTGCAGAGCTGGAGAGGTAAGGTTGGTGGCTATCACTATTTCCCTGATCTCTAAGGCTTTCACCCCTATATTTGGCTCTGTGTTTTTTATTTAATAAGACCGTTTAAAAATTCATCTGCACTCAGCCTTTATCGTGTTGTCCAGGACTGGGCTAATCCGATAGCCATGGTCAATTAACATGACCAACATCTTCCACCACAATATACTAGCCCCTGGGTTGCTTTCTGCGCCTTCCCATATCAGAGTCAGCCCCTCATAGGGGACCAGCAGTGACTCCCCCACAAATATCTGCTTTCTGTAAAGTTGATTTATAGTTTTGGTTATCATCTTTCTTCCTGGGGACTCTGATATAAATCTTTGATAGTGGAACAGAGGGGCGATACCATCACCAAGTTTTGGAATAGCCGCTACCTGTCTCCTAAGAGTCCAGCTTGGACCTTGTAACAAGATGGTGTGGTGGTATTGTGTTCCCCAAAATATTGTGCACCCTAATAAACTTATCTGGGGTCAGAGAACAGAAAAGCCACTAGATACTTAGGATAGGCAGTGGTAGCACATACCTTTAATCCTAGCATTCCAGAGGCAGAAATCCATGTGTTCAAGGATACAGCCAAGCATGGTGACTCACGCCTTTAATCCCAGGGAGTGGTGATAGAAAGCAGAAAGGTATATAAGGCGTGAGGACCAGAAACTAGAAGCTTTTAGCTGGTTAAGCTTCAGGCTTTCGAGCAGCAGTTCAGCTGAGAGCCGTTGGGATGAGGACACAGAAGCTTCCAGTCTGAGGAAACAAGACCAGCTGAGAAGCTGGCCAGGTGAGGTTAGCTGTGGCTTGTTCTGGTTCTCTGATCTTCCAGTATTCACCTCAATAACTGGCCTCAGGTTTGATTTTATTAATAAGACTCTTTAAGATTCCTGCTACAAGATGGTATCACCCTAGTCTGTCTCTTGGTTTTTGTTTTTGCACAATGTATTCTTAGAAGAGCTACCTGGGTTCTTCTTAAAAACTGCTGCATGACAGAGGAGCATACTTTAGTACCATACAAACTATACTGTTCTCACGCAATGCTGCCTACGTATACTACATTTACCAGGAGGGACTTCCAGCTTGGAAATAAAGTACTTGCTACAGAGAAAAACACAAAGGCAGAATGAAGTGTGATGATATCTCATAGCTACAGTGGCACTTACATTTCTCTGTATTACTTATAAACCTAAAGTTATTACAATAACTGTATCAATTATGTGACTGTCTTATAGCAAAGTACACTTACTCTCGCCACTCACAGAGCGAGTAATAGGAAAGTGATGGGAGCCTTGGGGCAAAATCACATAGAACCTGGACATTTTACCCTGTGTGAAGACAAATTTCAAAAATTAACGAAGGAATGCTACACATAGACCATAGAAATGAAAAGAAACACTATCGACAGGTAAGAGATGTCACAAAATGTTGTTATAAAGTTAAAAGATGCTTCAAATGAAGTAAAATTGAGAACATTCACAAGAAGATTATCCTAAATCAGCTTTCAGACTCATAAGGACCAGGCTTGGGCCCCTGCTGGTCTCAGAGGCCTGAGGTCACCTTCATGCGGGGTTTATCATTTCTGACTGTTTCCCTCTTTGGGCCACAGGATTTTTGTTGTGGGTGGCCTTCCTGTTTAGCAGCTTTGTTAGCCTCTCTCCACTACAATAGGCTGGAAACTCAGTAATTCTCGCTTGTGTTCCTTAAAATCAACACCAAATGTCACTTGGGGAACAAGATGGCCTGATCGAGAATCACTGCTTTAGGCAAATGATGAAAACACATCACACACATAAGTACATGCAAGTGTGAACACACATACACTGTGCACACCTATTTTACAACAATTATACTCCCAACTAGAGTGAACATTATAGTCAAACAAATGAAACTAAGAATTTGGGAAGGTTTAGACTTTTATAAGACATAGCCTTCATAGATGACCATCTCTAACAGAGTCACATGGTCTATCATTAACCTAGTGACTTAATTAAGAAAACAAAGAGTAATTGGAGGAGCCAAGATAAGCTTGCAAGAGCCATGCAGGCCAAATTCCCCCTCTCATTTCCCCTCCTGTCCTGTCCTTTCCGCTCCGGTTCTGGGCCGCCCCCCCTCTTGTTAGTAATAGATTAATAATCTGTATACTCTTCACACATCAGCTGTGTATATTGCAACACCACTGCTGAAGCCAGCTACTTGGGTTTCAACTCCATAAACTAGAAGCTGACTTCTCTGAACAAGTGGGTTATCCTAGACTACTCACCACACCTCTGACAAATTGTTTATCAATGTGAGAGTTTCCTTTGACACACTCCTCTAGGTCCAGTCCTTCAACAGGGATGACCTAATCAGGAGAGAACTACGCAATATTACCGGAGATTACAAACAGGCTGGGAGGGAGCAAGGACCATCCCACCCTCTCTTGGTACCGCTCCGTGTTCATTGACCAGTAGCTCCACTGAACTCTGGGTTTTCTTGGGGTTTCATTCCATAGGTGTGACTCAGTAAATCACTGGCCCCGTGGCTGTGGCTGAACTCAGTCTCCAATTCTCCTTCCCCTTCTGGAGGTCAGGCCTCTAATCTACTGGTCAGACTTCCTGATACACCCTGGAGCTACCTGGTGGCCACAGCAAGTGACCTTATCAGCATAAGAAAGACTCTCTTATCTTTCAGGAAACCCCACAGGTTTTGAAGCAACTGCCAAGAACCTAGACAAAAACTAGGTAACCTTTATATAACACCACAGATAGATTTCTATGAATGTTTAAGATCTAGGCTATTTTTACCTTTCTAAGGTAATTAATTGATATATGCAAAACACATAGATTATTGGCTAGATAGTAGTTTGGTCAATGGAGTTGCAGTCAGTTAATAATTTTCTATAAAGAAGCTTAATTAATGAATTACCCAAAGGAATAGAAATTAAGTTGGGCCAATGAAGACATGACTACCAAAATTTCAGATAACATAAAACTTTGAGGGATAACAAAGAAAACCTCAAATTTCATCTGAAGGACAAAGTTAGGCACCTCTGTGTCACGAAATATTCAGGACCTGCTATCTTCCTGCATCGCCACCCTTAGGTGACCGTGTCATCAAAGACGGTCACCTCCTTCCCATGCAGATGAGATGAAGAGGAGAAGGAAGAAGAAAAGCACGTATCTGTTCCAGTTGCCTTAGTTTCCTGTAAAAACAAAAACAAAAGCCCCCTTCCCAGACCTTCCCACAAACCGACATTTCATGAGCTTGAAGTTAGTCACTTGCTGCAAAGGGATGCGGGGAATGGTTTTGTGTGTTATTTTATTTTTTTCCATTTGTTTGATTTGGTTGATTATCAGAGTCCTCCTTCTAAAATAAAACAAGCAAACAAGATAAAGTGTTTAAAAGGCCAAAAGGAGATAAAACTCAGCAAAATGAAACTCATCGACATGAATAGATCGTTGTGATTTTTTTTTAAAAAAAACTAAATGAGTTCCAACATTTTTTTTAAATATTTTGTTTTTGTTGTTGTTGTTTTAGGATAGGCATGAAGGTTTCCTAAATAGGATTCTAGTAAATTTAACGGGGTGATGTAGTAAAGAGATAGGAGCTCTGAGAGTAGTAATTACTTCCAAAGGCGAAGATGGCTAACTGGCCGAGCCTAGCTTGTCACCATTCTGTTCCGTTGTGCCTCACTCGGGGCTCTACCGCCGAGTTACATCGCTTGCCTCCGTCTTCCTCTTCTGCTGAGAGAGACAACCGTGCTGGCTTCTCTGCTTCTCTCCTCAAACCAACAAGCTTTTTCTCATTCTTGAAATTTATGAGCGACCCACCCTGCAGTGAGGCTGCAAAACAACGAGGCAAAAACGATCTTTGTGAAGCTTTGGGGACAGCTGGCAATTAGAATCCTTGAAAATGGATTTTTAAAACTTTTATTTATAATCACAAGTATCATGTGGGAGGGCCTGATCTTCAAAATATTCTGACTTTTATGTGGGTTTTAAAAAGTCTTTGAGGATGAGATGATGGGAAAAAGTAATAGTTCATCGTGACCTCGACTGTTATTTCCTTGTAACTAAAATTGTTCCTTTTCAAATGTCTGCTTGATTTTTCCTCTTCCATATATTACATCTCTTTGTCCCTCCACTTCCTCTTCTTTATTCTCCTCCTCCTCCTCCTCCTCTTCTTCTCTTGCTCTTGATGACTTAGGAAATATTTTCTACACTAAAAATACTTAGCTATTTAGATTTTAAACACCTTTATTTCATTTAAAGACATTAAAGTGTCTTTCCCCATAAGATATTAGATTTTTAAAAATTAGTCTTTCTCTTTTGCTTTCTCTCTGTATCTCCTCCCCCCATAAACATTTAGTCAAGTTTATTGAAATATTTAATATTGTATTACAGTTATGGGTACCTGAAATTAACTTTATAATTATTTAGAGACTATATGAAATTATCACACTTATGTGAAAAACAGTTGGTAACACTTGTTCTAATGGAGCTAGCAAGGTAGGTCCGATGGCAAAGGCACTTTGCACTGAGGCTGTTGAGCTAAGTTTGATTCCCAGAACCCACATAAAGATGGAAGTAGAGAACTGAATTTACAAAGTTGTTCTCTGACCTCCACACGTGTGCTGGCATATATGAGCCCAGTTCATCATATACACATACAACAATAATAAGACAGAAAGAATTTGAAAAGATTTTCAAGTTAGGCATGATGGTGTGTGTGTGTGTGTGTGTGTGTATACCTTTGTACTCATCACCTAGAAATTAGAGGCAGCTCTTTGAGTTTGAGGCTAGCCTGTCCTGTCTAATGAATGCCAGGCTAGCTCGGGATGCACAGCAAGAGACTGTGTCATAGATAAATACTTTATTGCTGGGTTAATTGAGAATGTCATATTTATAAACAGGGTTCATGTTGTGTGCCTTTTAATTCTTCTCAATGGATCTCAGGTACTTCAAAAGAAAACTGAAAAATAAAACCTATAGATGCAAGAATTGGAAACTTCATCTGAAAGAGACACTCAAGCCAGAGAGAGCAGAAGAAAGTGACCACAGGAATAGACGTTCATCTGCAGGATGTGAAAAGTCTTCATGAAGTCAAAAACATGAGATACTGCAAAGATATCCACACCAGAGAAGACAGATAAGTAGAAAGAACAAAAAGTCAAGAAATGTGATATTGGCTAGGGGCTAGGGGAATGAATGGTGATATTGGTTACCTTTTAATCAAAATGGAGAAAAAAGGAAGCCAAGAAATGGCTTTAGAAACAGATAAAAGAACATTTCTATAAAATAGAAATTCTACTCAATAAAAATGCCTGTATTAAAAAAATTACAAAGCAGAGTTTCTGCTGTGAAAAAAAAATATTCTTCAGGAAAATCGTGCTCCATTGAAAGAAAATGGCTTCACAAAATGACAAGTGGTACACAAAAAAAGACAAATAAGTGGCCAGTAGTGACCTCACTGCTAATCAGAGGGACACCAACTAATAGAATAGGAACAGTATTTTCCCAGTTTTGCAAAAACTAAAACATAATAGTAGCCATTGTTTGAAATAATGAAATTAAAAGAAAACAAGTCCATTAGTGGGAAGGTAGTCTCCAATTTCCTCAAGACAATACAGCATGCATATAAAACATTTCAAACATTAAATATTCTCTCAATTCCTAGTCATTACTTCTGTTTTTAACAAATTATCTTAGAAATTGTACACTTGAGATACATATATTAATTTCTCACTTTGATGCTATTTTTATATTGTATCGTGAAGTATTTAACTTTTACAGCAAGGATGATGATGATTCATACTGAGAGCATCATTGTTCATCCACAAACATTTCAGAACTGCACCATTATTGATGGAGTCGACACCTTTTTTCCATCACTGTCCAGTGGCTTCCCTGCCCTCACTTGTAGAGGTGGGTGTGGTAGTATTTGTTTATTTGTTTCTGGTTTTCTGAAACAAGGTTACACTACACAGCCTTGTCTGGCCTGGAACTAGCTATACAGACCAAGCTGGCCTCAAATTATTTGTAACTTTGCTCCTTTAGAGTCTGAATTATTGCGTTGAAGGAGGAACAGCGGACTGGCCTCAAACTCATGGAGAACCACCTGCTTCTGTCTCCCAGGTACTGGGGTAAAAGATTATACCACCACATCCGGCTATGATGTGGTGTTTGTTTATTACAAAGAAGTCTTATTTAAATACAAATTTCCCATGTGTCGAAGCTTGAGGAAATAGGTTAAATAAATTATGATATTTCAGAATGATGAAGTCCTACTTATTAAATTAATGGCATTTTTTTCTTAGTATATGCGTAATACATACACAGAGTTGGACACCGAGAAAGATAGCAAAGCAAAACTACAAAATCTCCCATAAATCTTCCAGCCACACATAACCATTGTGGCTTTCCTCAAAATGTCCGCCATGTGGTCTAATTTGCTTTTATTTTGAATTTTTCCCCTTTACTATTCAATTGCTATGCTGAAGGAGAAGTGACAAGCTCAAGAGCTATTGTTGTTTTATTCTTGTGGTAGTGAGGATTGAACCCATGACCTCCTGCCTGCTAGGTAAACATTGTGCCACTGAGCTGTATTGCCTGCCCTCACACCAACAAAGAACTTAAAGAATCTGAGAACAGCAGCGTTTGGACTTTCAGGGAAAGGCCAGAGAAAGGCAGGGGCAGCACCATGACTACACTTGGCTCACAGTGTGGGGACAGGCTTTGGGGCTGGAAGCAATCCCCAGCAGCAGCAGCAAGAATTTATTCCCCCACATCTGAGGAGCATGTCACTATGTCACAAGATGGAACCCAGAAAGGCTTGTAGTCCACACACCTAAGCCCTGGGGCAATCTAGCATTGCTGTTTATCCAAGGGTCTCCAGTATCTGCATGTTTCTGTTATATTAAATTTTTATTTTGAGTCAGTCCTCAAAATAAGTCTACTTAGTGCCCCAAACCCTAATTGGGTTAATGTCTATTAGTTTGATCACTCCAACATTATTCAGGGCCTTTGTTGCTCTCTTAGACCTCATGATGAGAGTCTGTGTGTTTTTCACTGCTCATCTCAGCACAGTCTCTCTCTGCTGGCGTCACAACGGGTGCTCATTTCTGAGGTTCTAGAGCCATGATGATTCCCTGAATTCTTCACCTCTTGTTCTAAACAATGATGTATGGCAATGCTCTGGTTGTCTGTCCAGAGTCAAATGATCCTTGACCCAACGTCCCAACAAACATCCGCTCCAGATGTCAGATTCTCGAGGGTCCTGACTCCATCTCCCCCGCCACTCTGGCTGGGCTTTCTGCAATCCGTGAATCTTCCTTGAGGGCAGTAATTAGCTGATTGCTATCGTATGCTTACATAATACAACAGTGTTGCCATTCTGTGTTATTTTGGGAAAAATAAAATCTGATTTCCTCCTTTGAGGTCCAAATTCCAGTAACTTCAACTGAATAAAGAACTTTTCAGACAGAAAGTGTTCTAACTAATAGCTCTTGTAGTGATGTAAATTACTGCAAAACAAAAGGAAAAGTAGGATCTAAATTTTGAGACAATTTTTTCCAATATTATTAACTATACTAAAGAGAGTCCAAAAGTGTACACACACACACACACACACACACACACACACACACACACACACACACAGCCTCCCCAAAGGGCAGCACCTACCAAGACCATCAGCTTCTTAAATAAGTGAGCTGAATCACTGCAGATGTAATCTATGTCGTATGAAGAAAACGTGAGGAGACAGAATGTATCTACCCAAGGAACAGTGACAATTTAATTAAGTGAAGAGGAAATGATAGGGCATGACATAGAGGACCCGGCAGTACTACTTTGGATGGATTTTGCTGAGTTCAGTAGCACTGGCTGACATTGTTAGAGAGACACAGAGACAGAGAGAAAACGGGAGAGAGAAAGACAGACGGAGAATCTCATCCTCTGTGTCTGGCCACAGTAGAGACTTAACTAACATTGGTTGACTGTACTCCATGGGACTAATTCAAAATCTAAGAGCTTTGCATAGGACTTACAAGAGAGTCTTCTTTTAGATAACAAGTTTAATTACACAAATCGTTCTTCTAAAGGAAGCCTCTTTTCTTGCTTGTGGGAACTCCTAGGGATGTGTTCCTGCCTTGTCCACTCACGTTCTAATCAGCTGATGGCCAGTAGCCCTGGCTATTCCCTGCCTCATGGTGAGGCGCACGCCTCTCTCTATATTAGACCACAGAACTTTCTGGACTAAGAGGCACAGAAAACCAGCAAGAGATGGTGTGGCATGTCACATCCTGGGAGCCTCTCTGGGTGATGTGGAAAAGAGAAGACAGACAGACAGATAGAAAAGCTGGGATGGAGGTAGGGGTTCTGATGGAGAGCACGTACTATACAGCCTGGAAACTCAGATAGTTTATTATGTACAGCACAAGCAGGAGGGTTAGCTGGTCTGGGTAGAAGGTCTCTGGAGAGGAGAAATCTCAGGTTTCAGTCATCCCTAAGGAGGAAGAGGCAGTTGCTAGTTTGTGAACACAGTCAACATCTGCACATGGATCAGCAGAAGGAATTGCCATTTCTCGGAGCCTGACCTGGGGAAGGCTTTGCTATTCTCATGTGTCTGAGATGCGGTTGTGCCCATGTAAACAACAAGCATTCATTTAGGACTTTATCCACTCCCAAAAGTGGAGTTCATAGAAAAACTGCCTTATCATCTGTGGACAAAATCAGATCCTCAGGTCCTTATTTCATATTATGACAGTCTACCAAAGCAATACGTAGTTAAATGCAAAAAAAAAAAATGCAAGTAGAAAATAATAGGAGAATGTCTCATGCTGTTTTTGTAGAACAACATGAAACAAAAGAAAAATCATGAAGAAATGCTTTGATGTAGTTATCAGAATAACTTAAATTTCATATACCAGAAACCATGAACAAATCTAAAGGCAAAAAGATAAACGTGAAAGCAATTTTGAAGGGCTGATTTGAGAGAACGGTAGAAACAGATGTAAAGGGCTCCAAGTTGTCAGCGCAGAAACGGGCAGAAGAAAGGACTAGATCATTTGGTAAATGGAAACTGCCGAGGGACACCTGAAGAAGTACCTCCCCAACCGTAGCCCAGATAAACACAAGTCAAACAATCAAATCTTTTAAAACGATCCAATTAGAAAGGATTTTCATTTTGGCAAAAATATCAGCCACCACTAGAGACAGCAGGGGAGCAGGGCGCCCTTCACAAACTCTGTTAGGATGGAGAGTGATTACAACTTCCAAAGCTGACAATCTAGTTCCAAGGCCTTAAGAAGACACAGTGCAGGAGTTCAGCTCTGCAAAGCAGGGTTAAATTCGAGGATTTATGCGTCCACAGTTTTATCTTGTTGTAATTTACAGCGACAAGAGCTGGAGCTCACATCATCCCAAGACCGAGAATGAATTGATATGATATGAAGCTGGTCACTAAAATGGTCTACTACAATATTTTTAGGGACATGGGAAAAATACACATACAAATAAGAAGCAGGATGCAAGATATTATACACAATAGAACAATAGCAAGGTTTTTTTTTTAAGGTAAAAAGACAATATACCATCACCAAAGTATTAAAACATTAATTCCTATGGGTGGGAATAAGCTAGTCTTGCTGTCTCTATTATGGTGTTCTCCTACTCTATATGGGTTGTCTGGAGTAGAGCATAATGTATCATTCTCAAAGCAAATCTCTAGAATCAATCTTGCATTTTATTTTCTAGAAGAAAATACTTTAGAGAGTTATTTTGTAATACATTGTAAAGCCGTATATCACTATTCTCCTCTAGTTCAAGCCCTAACGTAATAACTCATTTTGGGCACAGGAGTGGTAAATTATAATTCAGCAAAACTTGTGTATAGTTTCTTAAAAAAAAGAAGTTAAATATCTGCATACACACACATATACATACATCTATAAATTGAGAAGCTAGGCATGGCGGTGTACCTCTAGAATTCCAGCATTCAGATGGTGAAGGTAGGTGGGCCAGGAGTTGAGGTCACCCTCCACTGCACAGTGAGTTTGAGGCCAGTCTATGTCATGGGAGATTGTCCCCCAAAGTTAAAAACAAAACACGTCAGAGAAACACAATTCCCTTCCCTTCTCAAGGATTCAGAAAGGAGACAGACAATTATATTTTACTGAGAGCAACAGCGTTGACCCATTTTAGAACTGCCTGGATTATTTTGCTACAATCTTGAATTCTTAGGTCTCTCAAAGTGTGCTCAAGGGAAAGCAAGTTCCCAAACCTGCTTTCTGTCCTTTCCAGGAAGTCATTGTGGACTCAGTCTCTACGGAGATTCCAGTCTTTCCCGAGGGCCAGCCTTGGGCAAACTGTGGGAGAGCCTTCCTTCCTCTCCTGTGCATTTCTGCTCTCGCCAAATCTGTCCTCACGCGCTTTAATCAAGGGAACGCTGCTCATACATTTAAGCCTCTTCTACACTTCAGACATTCTGCTAAGGGTTTACACCTATACTGCTTTTGTAAATGTTACAACAGCCTTGCAGAAGTTTTTACTTGCTTTCCTTTACTTGCTTTACTTAGTCAGGGATGAGGAAGCCTAGAGAGGTTAATAAGACAACTGCTCTTGGTCACACAGACACTGTTGAAATTCAGAGTCAATTTGAAAGTCCTGTCCTAACTGGGTAGAGTTGGTACCTTTGAGTGAGGACCCTTCCATCCTACAGATAGTTTGCCTAACCTCAGAACTAAAAATCAAATTGTTCTTAAGTTTGAAAAAGTCCAAACTCCTTCAGATTTTTCTTCAGTTTCTTGAAGAATACAGGTATGTGGGTTTGTGTGTGTTTCTAACTGGCTGTTTGTTCCATTAGTCAACATAATCCTACAAAGTGAATTTAGGCACTATGCAGTTTTTTCAAATTGTTACACTTGTCCCCAAATCACTAGATAGATAACAACAACAAAAAAGGCCGGGCGGTGTTGGCTCACACCTTTAATCCCAGTACTTGGGAGGCAGAAGCAGACGGATCTCTGTGAGTTTGAGGCCAGCCTGGGCTAGAGATTGAGTTCCAGGAAAGGCGCAAAGCTATAGAGAAACCCTGTCTCGAAAAACCACAAAAAACAAACAACAACAACAACAAAAAAAAAAAAAACAGCAAAAATTGTAGCTTGTCTTTGTGTGGACTTAAAATCATTTCTTCTCTAAGCTCAAATACCCCCTGCCCAAGGTAATTAATTTCCCATCTTCCCACTGGGAATTCTCCAGGAACTGCCCCTTGATCAGCCCCAATTCTACACTACTAGCTTTATGCCTTCAGGCGATTTGCCTGTGAGGTTCAAGTTTTTCATCTGTAAACACCCAAGTTAAAAATAGTACCCTACCTCTAGGGCTGAGGGAGAAATAAATGAGATAATGTGACTGAAGTTCTTCACAAGGTGGGTGGGGGAGGAGAAGGGCTGGTTCCGGAGGTGCCCTTCCTTCTTCAGCTCCTCTCTTTGGGGTTTTCCCTTATTCTTCATTTAAGGTCATGCCATAGACTGTGGGTTTTCTTTCTCCAGGACACCTTAGGTGTTTCATCCTTTACTTTCAGAGAACCCCTGCTTTTCAATTTTGTTCTTGCAAAGTCTGCCTTTCCACACTGAGCTAAACACACACACACACACACACACACACACACACACACACACACACAC
>CABHPH010105255.1:30871-49953 GCA_902168325.1 Peromyscus nudipes
GGTCACACTGTCTGCAGTGAGGAGGAAGCAGCTGGTCACACTGTCTGACTGCAGTGAGGAAGCAGGGAGAAGAATGGATCCTGCCATTCAGCTCAGTTTTTCTTTTGAATTCAGTTCCAGATCCCAGATCATGGAGTGATGCCACCCATATTTATGAGGGTCTTCCTTCCTTCCTTAATGAAGTCTAAAATGACCCCCACAGACATGGCCAGAGGTTTGTGTCTGTCGAGTTGACAAGGGTAACCCTGACAGCCAGGTTCAAAGTATTTGACATGGAGATGGCATTGTTGGTTTTGTGTGAGAGATTGACCTGAACATGGCATTTCTTTGGTTCAGAAATAGCTTATTCTTTTTGGTATCTCAAATACAGGGCATAGAGTAGGTACTTTAAAAAAAACTATTTTGTGGTGGTATTTGCTCCACCCCTGACCTCGGGCTCTACAGCCCAAAGGAGGTGGTATTTCTTACCATTGTATGTGACCTCTTAAGAGGAAAGGGAGAGAGGGATCACGAGGTCCCTTCTCCCTGCTTCCTGGTGTGATCAAACTGCCAGGTGGATTTACTCCTGGTCAGATTAGAGGAAGACTTCAGCTGTCCACTCAGTTCTGTATTCGTGAGTGTATTTCCTCAATTTATATCCTAATAAATTCCCTAATACTCCTTAAGCATACTCCCATGGATTTCTTGATTTACTATTTTGTATACATACTGAAGTTGTTTTTCTTTGTTGTTGTTGTTTTGGTTTTGGAGACAGAGTTTCTCTGTGTAGCCTTGGCTGTTCTGGAACTCACAACTTACTCTGTAGACCAGACTGGCCTTGAACTCATAGAGATCTTCCTGCCTCTGCCTCCTGAGTGCTGGGATTAAAGGTGTGCACCACCACCGCCCAGCTTACAAATGGAGTTTTAGGAAGATTAGTGTGTGAGACAATGTAAAGAGAATGGGATAAAGAAAAAAATGTCGCTAGGAATGCATCCTCATTTGTAGCCAGAGGATCAAGAGGAAGAGGTTTGTGACAGTTTCTCAGAGGAGCTTCCTCTTCTTATTCAGTGGCCAACAGGCTGTCTTCACAGGCAGCAGGAGAGGGGACACCTGCCTGAACTACAATCAGACGTTAGTTCTCCAGTGTTGTTACCAAGACGCTGCTGGCCTTTCCTGTAATTTCTTTCTCATCATTGCCCAGGGTGCAGTCTCTGTGTAGAAGGAATTGCTTAGCACAGGCCCTCAGATGCACCCTGTGTGGCTTTACTCTTGGTTGATGTGGTTCTCTTAGCCCGGAGGACCTCTAGCAGGATGATGGAGAATGGCCTGTTGGCCTGGCATCTATCTGTGGTCCCCAAGGTTTGCTGCCACCGTCCACATGTTCACCTCTCTTGTAACAAGGAGAGCACTGAGTGATTCTCCAAGGTCACAGACAGCTGAGGATAACACATAATTCTCCAGCTTCAGGTTTTTAAAAGTTTCAGTGGACTCTGATAACGGATGGATGAGAGAAGCAATTTTTTTTTCACCCATTTGGCCCCATCAGGGTAGAATCTTATAAATTAGAAAAGACTGTGTAGTTTGAAAAAACACGGAATAAGCTTTCTGTTGCTTTCCTAGGCACCTATCAAAGGTTTCCCGTTCAAAGTCGTAGGGAGGGGGAAACAAATGTGGGGGTGAATAACCAGGAGATGGACACAGGACTCAGGCTTTCCAGACATGAATCAAAGTATGGTGAGAAATGCCCCGCGGACTGTCAGGTAGGAAGTACCTGGTGACCTTTAGGAGCCTGGCTGTGTATGGCAGTGCAAATGGAATTCAGGATGCAGAGATTAAGACAGAGGGCTGGTGAGAAGGCTCAGTGGATAAAGGAGCTTGCAGCCAAGCTGGAAGACCCAAGTTCGATCCCTGGGACCTACATGGTGGGACAGAACTCACTTTCAAAAGCTGTCTTCTGAACTCCACAGTGCACTATATAGCATGTGCCCCCTGCCCACATGAAGGAATGAATGTCATTTATTTTAAAAAGAAAAGAATAGCTAAGAAGGTCCTGTGCATAGAGTACACAAATAGTAAGTACAGAAATAAATTGAAGTAGCACTTTTGCTGGTATCAAAGTCCTGTTTCCTCTCAGACTGGATCGCGTACTATCTCCACCCAAATTCTCCCATTTCTGTTATTTAACCTATTTCTCGGTAATTTACACTAAAGGCAACAGGGTTAGATGTGTAAGTGGAACATTTGGTGTAAATATAGGCATGTTTCCGTGCCTGAGGCAATGGCATTTCTTTCTTTATATTCTGGGGACATCTCCCAACTTTCCCTCTCCCCTACCCCAGGACCGAACAGCTAAACTGAGAGACATTCAAGACATTTGGAAGTCTTAGTGTAAGTTAGAGAGACTTGGCTGCGCACTGACTTGCTGTCAGGCACTGTTCTAGTTTTGAGATTAGATTCTCGGTCCTGAGGCTGAGATGAAAGGAAAAGTACTCCAGAAAAGGGAGCAGGAGGTAGGAAAGACACATTTCTTCTCTGTCTCTGGGGTCCTTGGAAGCCATTTAGCACCTAGTTGCCCAATTCATTACCAATAGTAAGGGTTTTCTTTTTGTTATTGCTGTTTGTTTTTTGTTTTTCGAGACAGTAGTTTCTCTGTGTAGTTTTGGTGCCTGTCCTGGATCTTGCTCAGTAGACCAGGCTGGCCTCAAACTCACAGAGATCCACCTGGCTCTGCCTCCCAAGTGCTGAGATCAAAGGCAATGGTGTGCTCCACCATCGCCCGGCTATAGTAAGGGTTTTCTAGGTTAACACTGTGTGATAGCCTGGAGCTTCGTATGCTTTCCAAGGCCATCTTTAGTTCTTGTGTGACTTATCATCACTCCACATTTGAGGCTTACTTGGTGACGACAAGAACAGGAAGCCCTTGGCCCTTCCTAAGGTGACTGTCAATGGAGTGAGAAGGAAGTCTTCCGCGGACGAGAACAGCGGTGGGAGACACTGTCGGGCCATGTGTTTTCTGTGAGTAGCTTTCCCCTTGTCCTTGAGGGCAGAGGCCTGCCCTTCTGAACCCTGGCACCCTCAACAGCTAGCAACCGTCCTCGGCACCAGATGTACTTAGAGGTAGGAAGAGGGGAGAGAGAGCAAGCTATAGATGTTGGAGAAGAGACAAATATATTACAGTAGACCTAGGAGATGAGTAGGGAAGAAAAGATGGGTGCAAAGATTTGAGTTCTTCTGGGACTTAGATAAAAAGAGAAACACTTAACTCTTGATGCTCAAGTGGGCCGGGATAAAAACAAACACACACACAAACATAAAAGCCAACTCTCTCCATCAATTCCCATAGTTTGCATTTAATCCCTCCCCCTCTCCACCCCGCCGCCTTTTCTTCCTCTTGTGTGGATGGTGTGTATTCATGTGTAGTGGAGGCCAGTGGTTCACACTGGTGCCTTCTTCTCATTTCCCCCACCCTGTTTGCTTTGGGGAGACGGTTTCTCACTGAACCTGGAACTCGCTGTGTGGGGTAGTTGGCTGGTCAACAACCTGCCTTCCCTGCCCAGTGCTGGGGCTCAGGGGCATGCCATCACACTTGGCCTTCCCAGGACGCTGGAATCTAGACTCATGGTCTCAGGTCGATGCCGCAAGCGCTTTTACCCCCTGAGACATCCCCTCCCCCAGCCCCTAAATTTATCTTCTTCCTGGTTCTCTTTCTCACCATCTGACATGTCTAGTTGAGCTGACAGGTAAAAAAATAATCAAGACAGTCTGAGAATCTCTAAAAGATAAAGGCACTGGGTTATATTTTAAGTGTTCGGTATGCATATTTAGAAAACCGCGTCACTGCCGTCGTCAGGCAGTTCTCTATTCTAAAGGCGGCATTCTGATGAAACAGTGTGTTTGGAGTGCTGGATAAACTGTGCGCTCTCACGCTTTCAGAATGACTCCTTCCCTAATTTTCCACTGTGGTTCACATAGTCGATCCTGTAGAAGTGCAGATGAAGAAGGTCATCTGTGTGCAGAAACGAGGTGGATGCTGAAGACCTAAAGAAGAACACGATGCAGCACCTTTCAAAGGAGACCATGGTCCAGCAGGGTGACAGACTTGGACGTGAATGCTATGCCACACGGAAGCCTCACAGCACAAGCCTGCTTCACCATGTATGCCCCTTTCCATCTGTCCCGCCCCTTTCCATCTCTCCTGCCCCTTTCCATCTGCCCCGCCCCTTTCCATCTGTCCCGCCCCCTTTCCATATGCCCCGCCCCTTTCCATCTGTCCCGCCCCTTTCATGCTGACTGCCCAGCAGCTTTACATACGGTAGAGCCTAGACTCCAGCAAGGACTGCAGCTCGGCTGAGTTCAAGCTCTCAATCCTAGGAGCTTAGGTCATGCCTCCTCCCCAGCAAAGGTAGCTAAACCCTATGTTCCAAACAAGCCACGAGTACAATGTCACTTTCCTCCAAACCCTGCCCATCAAGTCTTATCTGACTATGGCCTTTGGGGCTCTGGCTTGGGACTACCTGACTCTCCCCATTAAGGCTTTTGTGGGCACTGAAGACAGGCCTTTTCTTCCTTCTTTAGTTCAGCTCTTTCCTCCATGCAACATCTTGCTTTGAGGTCTTCCAAATATGCCTCAGGCTGAAGTCTGCCTAAGACAGCCTGTGCCCCCTCTCTTGGCCAGAGCCTCCCTGGGATCACGATCCCCAAGAGTATTGGTTTTGGCAGTTCCCTGGATGCTGTTGGTGGGGATCTCCTGCTTCTGCAGGGCTGACCTAGGTGAGCCTCTAGGGCCTATGACCAGAGTCACAGAGAAAGACTAATGGTCACTCACTGATGCTTTGTGCCTGTTTCAAGAGAAAGTATAGAATTGTGGATTAAATAACTACTTGATGAAATACACACACACACACACACACACACATGCACATACACACACGGCGGGGGGGGGGGGGGGGAGAGAGAGAGAGAGAGAGAGAGAATATATGTAATAATGTGTTAGCGAGAGAAACAAAATACAAATTCCTTTTTTTCAGTTCCTTAGCTTGATCACGAGAACATGTTTAATACATTTCAACATATGCATTTGGGTAGGAGAGGATTTTTATCTAGATCATGAAAAAGCTTGACAAAAACTGTTCTTTCTGGTCACTCTTGACTTATCCGAACTTCAAGATTACTGTCCCTGGCAGTCCGATTTGCTGGTGTGCTACAGCAACACCCCACCTCCACCTCCACGAAGGAAGAAAATCTATCAAACTGTTGTAATTTGGAAGCAAGCTAGCTATTTCAAAATCAGGGTACTTAAAGTCAACCTTCCACTCTGTCATATATATATCAGATAAAAATAACTATTACAAACAAAATATCGCTAAAAATTCATTATTTTTGAGCTGATGAGAAAAGTAATCACAAATTGCCAGCTTGTCAAATGTCAGCATCAGCTTCAACAAGTTTGAGTTGACATCTTAACAGTTTTTGATCACTGAAGTCCCGCACACTGCAAGATCAAACAGCCAGGAAGGGCATGCACAGACTGAGTCCAGGACTGCGAAGGGCATGCGCAGACTGAGTCCAGGCCCTAGATAAATAGCGTGCTGGTGCAGACCTGGCTTTTCCCTTTTAGCCCTCAGTCGTTGATTTTCCTGACACCTGGGGCTTTCTTGCTCTGGGAGTCAGATTCTCTGCTGAAGCATTTGACAAGTCCTAGTTCCTGATGTCTCGCACTCAAGCCTTACTTTAAAGTCACATCTGTTAGTTTAGAGCATTTTTAGTTTATTGAAGAAGCCTTCACAAAGAAAAAACAGATGATGAAAATCTCATCTGTCAAAACTGTTATTAAAACCAGTAACAGTGTGAAATTTTGTTTAAATTGAAAGCATCATTTATTTTTATCAAACATTTTATAAACAATCATATTTGAGAAAGATTTGGGGGACCTGGAGAGCCCTCAACAAAACGCGGCTCATTATGCTGCTTCCTTTATAGTGTGTGGCTTTGAGATGGGCTGCGCTGCCTCCCTGTAACTTCCCGTGGTACCAGGCAGGTGAAGATGCTGTAAGAGGGCAGGGCTGGGTCTCCTGGGAGTGGACCGAGAGCAGGCAAAAGGCACAGACTTGAAAAGGGGGAAGAAATTAACTTTAGGGTGGTACACAAGATGTCCACCTGATTTGCCGTTTGCTGATTGGCATGGCCCAGAATGAGAAATCCCCAAGAGTTCAGAAAAGTGAATGTGAAAAGGAAGGCAGGATGGAAAGATTGAGTAGAGAGGGTGTGTGTGTGTGTGTGTATGTGTGTGTGTGAGACAGTGCGGACAGCTGACTTCACGCTCAGACCTGCTACTGATATCAAAGGGGCATTTCACAGCCAGGAGGAGTAAAAGACAGCCTTAAGCAGGGAACAAGATGAATGTCAAGTCCATTTAGTGGATTCTTCATGCAATCCAGATGTTTGGCAAAGTGGAGACAAAACATCTGACAGTGTGCACTGTGTAGACTCAACCTAGGAATATACAAAAGATCCAGTTTCACATTCTTGACTACTTTGGCTGCTCAGTGTTAGCATCTTTGAGAAAGAAACTGTGCAAAGAAAACTCCAGTAATGCAAGACTGAATGATCAGGCCGAGTGGTGACTTCTCTTTCTTTTTTCTCAGCCATACATAAAATCTTCACCTGGGATTCAGCAAAGGTTTTCCCACAGGAGTGGAGCAAGGGATGGGAGCACCGGAGTGTAAGAGGGTTCGACAGATCTTTGGCTCCCTTGAGCTCTCTTCAGAGAGGACTGGCCACCAGATATCTAGCCTACCTTCCATCTCTCCCCTATTCTTCAACTGTGCAAGAAAACTACTCGTTCTGAGTCATCAAGGCTGAATACTCCAGGGTGCACAGACCCACCAGCACAGAACTGTGGGTGTCAACTGAGGTTTAGACCTCATCTGTGTATCTTCATCTCAAAGAAGGGAGAGTAGATTTTCCAGGTTTGCTTCTAAAACAGCAGTATTGAATTTTCTAGAAAAGAAACATATATTAGCATTAACTATCATTTTTTCTTGAGTATTTACTTAGTCTCTTGAATCTATTTTATTAATTATTACTGACTAACTATGTATTGTGTATCCCTCTCCTTTTACTGTGAGTCTCAACATCCTGAGCTCTTTTCTCTCCCCATGTGATTATTCTAGAAATGCGTTGTAGTTTCCGGTCTCAAAAGGTTCATTTGGGACTGGTGAGATGACACATTGATAAAGCACTTGCTTGTCGATGAGGCCCAACAACCTGAGTAGTTCCATCCCCAGAAGCCATGTTGGGGGAGGAGAGAATGGACTCCCAAATGTTGTCCTTGGGCCTCCACACTCTGGCCTCAGCACACATGCACATGCATATTCACAAAATTAAATAAATACGTAAAGAGTAAAAAGCTAATTTCATAATCCTAAGCAGTACAACCTGTGTAGGAGTCCTAGTCCATCTATTGTGGATTTACTGAATACCTATGTCTTTCTTAAAAATAATATATATATATATAACTTATATACATGTATGTTTAAGTGTATGTATGCATACCACATACATCCAGTAGCTGAAGGAAGCTAGAAGAGGGATGTTAGATTTCCTGGAACTGGGGTTACGGGAGGATATGAAGCATGTGGGTGCTAGGAACTGAACCCATGTCCTCTGCAAGAGTAATAAACACTCTTAAAGGCTGAGCCATCTTGTGAAGTCCCTTATGTTTTTCTAACCATAAGTAATAGTAATAATTGTTGGAAGCACAAACTCATTGGAAGAAAAGTCTTTTTCTTATTCAAAGATATATTTCCAATATAAAATTTATCTATAGCATCCAATAATTTCAAAATCAAAGTTTATAATGCATTACATAGTTAAATCAATTATAGTATAAACACGGTGATGATAATCTAATCTAGAAAAAAATTGCAAATACTTGATGTGTCACACAATTTACTTTTATTATTTCAACTTTTCAACTTGAGTACTGTTGTTGCAGCCAAGTATGACTGAATGATCAAAAAGACGTTAAGCACGTATTTCGGTAACATGAGGCTGTACAAGTGAAATGAAATAAAAATACATGGTCAAGAAGGAAAGAATATAAACTTTCGGCTAAAGAGCAGTTTGTTCATGTATTTTGCAAATACATGGCAGAAGTTATTAAATCATCATGTGTATCAGCAAGGGTGCTCATGGGAATCAGCACATTTTTCATGAAAGAAGCAAAGTTGGGCTCATTAGGAGTAGATTTATAGTTATGTGTGGTAGCACACACCTCTAACTCCAACATCCAAGAGGCTGAGGCAAGAGGAACCTAAGTCCAAAGCCAACCTGGGATACATGGTGAGGACAAGACCAACCAGACCAGATAGTAAGACCCTGTTTCAAAAACCAAGCAAGCAAGCAAGCCAACAGGTAGTCTTTCAAAGTAAACTATAGCTGTGGAGGAAGTAATGTCCCAAAGGCTTAGGAAGGAACTCATCATTGGGAGGCAGGGGATCTGCTCAGGTGAGCGCCATCTGGATTTCATGATGGAGAGAACCTGGCTTCAAGAAAAGGAAATTGAAGGTCATTATTTTGGCTAGGTCTCCACTTGCCACCCCCTTGTGCTATTGCTTAACACAAGGCCATTACAGCTCTTAATGTCCTATCAAATTAAGATAAGACCTGAATTCTTTTTCAATCTGTTAGTTCAAGATGGCTGATCTCTCAGTGTCATCCAAATGTGTCCCTTCAAGGTTTTATGTGTTCTTCGAAAGCTGCTTATCATCTCCCCATGAAGCTCAGCAAATCCAGTGACAGACAGAGTCAACACATGGGTTGGGAACCATCTTTACTGATGAGGGTCATTAGCTCATTGGTTAGCATCATTGGTTAAACTTTTCTAACTCTTATAAATGTGGTCCATTTGCGGGGAAGCATCTGTTAAAAAATTAGGCAATGATCTTACATATTCACAGAGCTATCTGTAATCAGTAGCTTCTCTGGGCTCTTATTTGATCAATCACTGCCTGCTTTGAAATTTAAACACCTCCATTTGCCTTTAAAGCACTCCAAGCTATGTTAAAACTCACCAGGGCCTAGTACACCAACCTTCCATTCCTATAATACTAAAGCCAAAGGCTTTTTTGTTGTTTTGTTGTTTTGTTTTGTTTTGTTTTGTTTTGTTCGAGACAGAGTTTCTCTGTGTAGTTTTGGTGCCTGTCCTGGATCTCGCTCTGTAGACCAGGCTGGCCTCGAACTCACAGAGATCCACCTGGCTCTGCCTCCCAAGTGCTGGGATTAAAGGTGTGCACCACTGGCTTTTTTTTTTAAACTGTTGATTAACACTAAATATCTGAAAGGAAATATCCTTGCTCCCCTCTTACACTTCCATGCCAACAGCTCCTTGACTTGCTGCGGTGTTTTTTTGTTTGTTTGTTGTTTTTGTTTTGTTCGGTTGTTTTTGTTTATTTGTTTGTTTTTTGAGACAGGGTTTCTGTAGCATGAGTCTTAAAAGTTCTTATTAATAAAATCAAACCTGAGGCCAGGTATTGGGGTGAACACTGGAAGGTCAGAGAGACAGAATAAGCCACAGCTATCTCACCTCGCTGGATCCTCAGCTGGTCTTGTTTCCTCAGACTGGATGCCCCGAGCCCTCATCCAGAATGGGTCTCAGCTGAACTGCTGCTAGAAGCCTGAAAGCTTAACCAGCCACATGTTTCTCCAGGCCAAAGGCCTCTCCAGGCCAAAGGCCTGCTCAGGCCAAATGCCCCTAGTTTCTGGTCCTCACGCCTTATATACCTTTCTGCTTTCTACCACCACTCCCTGGGATTAAAGGCTGACTTTCTGGGATTAAAGGCGTGGGTCACCATGCTTGGGTGTATCCTTGAACACATGAATTTCTGCCTCTGGAATGCTAGGATTAAAGGCGTATGCTACCACTGCCTAACCTCTATGTTTAATATTGTGGCTGTCCTGTTCTCTGACCCCAGATAAGTTTATTAGCATACACAATATTTTGAGGAACACAATACCACCACAGGTTTCTCTGTGTAACATCCTTGGCTGTCCTGGAACACAATTTGTAGACCAGGATGGCCTTGAGTTCCCAGAGATCCGCCTGCCTCTGCCTCATGAGTGCTGGGATTAAAGGCATGCGCCACACGCATGCCCACTACTGCAGCGTTTTGACCCTTGACTAAACCATTCACAACCCATCTTGGGCATTACACGTTAGTCTTGACTGACTAGATGGGGCTTAGAATGTGCCTTGAGACAGGATGGTGTGGCTGTGCGGGG
This sequence comes from Peromyscus nudipes, assembly GCA_902168325.1. NCBI lineage: Eukaryota > Metazoa > Chordata > Mammalia > Rodentia > Cricetidae > Peromyscus > Peromyscus nudipes. Next base: position 41,135 of record CABHPH010105255.1, read on the forward strand.
TTGTGAAGTTAGGTTAACTGAGACAGAAAGACCCTCTCTAAAGGTGGGCAGCCCTATTCCACGGGCTGGGGTCCCAGACGGAGTGAAAAGGAGAAAGTGAGCTGAGCACCAGCATTCAGAAGTAACTGCTTCCTGACTGTGGACAAATGTGAACAGCAGCTTCCTTTTCCTGATGGCATCCATTCCCTGCCATGACAGACTGTATCCCCTTCAACTGTGAGCCCAAATAAATCCCCTTCCTTTTAAAAATTGCTGTTGTTACAGAAACAGGGCAAGTAACTAATACTAAAATCAAATATGAAAACCTAGATAATGTTTCTTTGAACATTGCATTTCCTACTTTATGTCTTCAAAATTTTCCTTTGATTTCTTCTGCTCTTTTCCATATTTCTTCTTCCTTTTCTGGCTTTTCCTCCTCTGATGGCTCTGATTTTACTTTACCATTTTTTCCCTCAGGGTTTGACATTGGGTGGCAGCTCTCATAGCCCCCTCTTTATTGGATGACAGATAATCTGAGAATGCCAACTGCCAGTCTTGATCTGTTTTGTGTCGTTTTTCTTTTAAACTATGATGCTAATGATAGAATATTTTGAGATACTCCCTAAAAAGTTGCTGAAGTGCTCCTCTATTTATAATCCACCAAGGACTTTCTATTATAAGTAAATGTTGGATATTTAATGAGAAGCTTTCTCTGTCTCTGTTGATATGATCATGAGTGGCTTTTCTCACCTTTAGACTATTGTTACTACTGATTTCATTAGTTGATTTTCAAATGTTGAATGAACCTGGTTAATATTTCATGCAACAGCTCCCCAATTATTTTTGGCCACTACTATTGTAAAGAATTTGAGTTCCTTGTAACTTAGATAAACCTTATTCCTACAGAAAGTTATTCAAATTTTATCAACCACTATATTGAATTTAGGTAAATTTTTGGAAATAATTTTAATTTTCATAAAAGTAAATATTTCAATCTGTGATAACGGCATATTCATCCATTTGTGTTATTCAGTTTTTCTCAGTAGGGTTTTTGATGTTTAGTGTACAGGTCCTGTGCACATATTCTTAAATTTATTCTAAATCATCTCCTGAGTTTGTACAATTGCATGTGATGATACTTTTTACAGTATGACTTTCAGACATTGTAAAAGGGTTCATCAAGATACAATTGACTTTTGCATTTTGTTTTTGCATTTTGTGATCTTGATGAACTCATTTGCTCCTAGAAAATTTTCATGAATTCCATGGGGCTTTTTTTTTATACCCAGAAAATACAAATAAAGAGCTTTTACTTATCTTTCCCAACCCCACTGCTGCCTACTGCCTAGGCTTATTGTGTTGTTTAAGATCTCTCGTTCCTGGTCGAACAGAAACAGTGAGGATGAACACTCCAGCCTTATTTGCAAATATAAGGGCAATTTAGTGGTTTTTTTAAAATAGTCATATTAGGATGTCTTTTATCAGAGTTTGGAAGTTCTGTTCATGGTTTTCAAGTGATTTTAATATAAATTTCAGTTAAATTTTCTCAAACACTTTGCTGCATCTATTGGAATTCTAATTTATTCCATTAATGAGAGCATCATGCCTATTGACTTTTATTTATTTATTTATTTTTACATTTATGCATTGTTTGTGTGTGTATGAGTATGTGGGCATGTGTTCACCATCGCCCATGTGTACATGTGTGTGGCAGTCAGAGGACAATTTGTAGTAGTTTGTTTTTTCCTTTCACTATGTGGGTTCCAGGGCTCAGAGTCAGGTGACTAAGCTTGGGAGCAAGAGCCTTGTCTGGCAGAACCATCCCACTGGCCCCTCAATGATTGTTCAGATGTTGAACTAACCTTGCGTTCTTGAAATAAACTTTAGTTAAGGAGCAGACCCGAGATGCTGATTCTGTTGGACAGCATCGTGCTGATGCTGCTTAAGCCTTTCTTTAGGAAAGATTTATTTATTTTTCTTTTTTTTTTAAAAAAAAAAAACTATGCTTTTCTTATCAAGGCAGTGCTGCTGTTGCAAACCAAGCTGAGAGGCATTGCTTGCTCTCCATTTACTGGAAGGATTTCTGGGGTTAATATTCTGCTTTTACTGCATATTGTCAAGAACACTCCAGGGATTCTAGATTTTTGAAGATTGCATTTATGAATTATGTTTCTTTGTGTGTTTGTGTATCTGCATGTGGGTCCCTGTGCATATGTGTTCACATACATGCAGAAGCCAGAGGGTAATACCAGGTGCTTTCTTCCATTTCCACCTTATTACTGTTGTTGTGGTTATCATTATTGAGAAAATGTCTATCAAAGAGTCTAGAGCTCATTGATTGCATAAGCTAGATGACAACAGCTATGGGGCTCTACCTGTCTATGCCCCTGCTAGAGCACTGGGGCAACAGATGCCCCCTATCACACTTGGGTATTATGTGGGTGTTGAAGATCTGAACTCAGGTCCTCATGCTCGTGTGGTAGGCACTTTTCTGATTGAGCCATCATCTCCCATGCCCCAGCTTCAACCTCTTGATGTGGAATTTTCAGTTATCCTCTTCTCAAGAGAACTCTAGAAGTCTGTGTCTGAAGAACTCTACTCTTAAAATTTCAGATCCATTGGCACGAAGTTGTTGATGGACTCCTTTCACGCTAGCATTCCATTTTCCATTACTGACTTTGGTCGTTGATGTGTTCTCCCCTGTACTTCATCATTTTTTGTTAATTGCCTATTATTATGTGTTTTCAATTCCAAACCCTTGGTTTCATTTCTTTTCCCCATATTATCTATTTTCTTTCTAGCTTACTAATTTCTGCTCTCAGTTTTACTATTTAATTTTACTTTTCATTTAGTTTACTCTGTTTTTCATTTACTTCAGGTGGAAATTTAGGTAATTGGCAAGATTTTGCTTCTTAAATGTTGAACATAAGTACTTAAATAAGTAAATTCCCCCCTAGACGCCATTTGAACTGCTTCCTATAAATTCAACATGTTGTATTTTCATTTGCTTTTCATTCAAAAACAGTTTTCTGTCTCCTTTTTGAGATTTTATTGAACATATGGACTATTCAAAGTATGTAATTTTGCCGGGTGGTGGTGGTGAACGTCTTTAATCCCAGCACTCGGGAGGCAGAGACAGGTGGATCTCTGTGAGTTCGAGGCCAGCCTGGGCTACCAAGTGAGTTCCAGGAAAGGCGCAAAGCTACACAGAGAAACCCTGTCTCGAAAAACCAAAAAAAAAAGTATGTAATTTTAATTTTCAAAACTTCAAGGATTAGCCAGGGCTTGTGGCACACACGTGTAATCTCAGCATTCAGAAGTCTGAGACAGGAGGCTCATCATGAATTTGAAGTCAGGCTGGACCACATAATTAGACCCTGTAACCACACCCCCAGACAAATTTAGTGGTGGTTTTAAATCTGTGTGTTGTTTTACAGCAATCTGATTATAATGTGAGTTGGTTTTCTGTTTCTGCTATTTTTTTTTAATCTATAGCTTCTTGGAGTTCTGGGTTTATGTGTTTTACAAACTTTTTTTTTCTGTATCTTTTTCTCAAGTCTCTTTCTCCCTATCTCATTTATAAATTCCCCCTTCCCTCTCTTTCCCACTCCATCTGTGCCTCCTCCTCCTTTTTGGATACTTAAAGGGCATGCTAAGATTAACCTGTATTGTAGGGGTAATTTATCTTGTTTATAAGACATGATCTTGGGTCTCTACTGAAGTTTGTATTTAATTATCTGGTTCCATTCTAAGTATTGATTTTTGTTTATGTGCATGTGCATGTGTATATGTAAGCATATGTGTGCTTGCTTGTCTGTATGTGCACCATGTACACACAGGTGCTCAACAAGACCAGAGGATGGTATTGGGTTCGCTGGAACTGGAGTCATAGGCAATTGTGAGCTGGAAACCAAAACTGATTCCTCTGCAAAAGTAGCAAGTGCTTCTAAGTGCTGAACCATCTCTCCAGCCACTGAAGTGCAGCTCAGGCTGCACTTGACCCCGTGATCCTCTTTCTGCCCATCTCTTCAGCATACCCTACTAGTGTGCACCATCATGACTGGCTTAGCTGCATCCTAACCAGTGGAAAACAAAATGATTTCTTTTTTAAAAAAAAACATGGAATTCTGGAAAATATTTTGCAAGTCTTAACACTCCATAGTAGTTGTCCCTACAAGAAATTGTCTGTGTAGGCATTTATCTAATGCAAACAGGTTGGTATTCAGCTGAAGACCAAATAAGAATCCCATTCAGCTCTCTGGAATTCTTGTTCAGCATAGCTTTCTATTCCCTTTTATTCTGTCCTACAATTTTCAGTTATGTTTGCACCTCTGCACAGTGTTCTGCCTTCAAGGAAGCAATGCTGGGAACCTCTGTTTAAGGATCCCTTCCTTGCTGCGGAAGTTTACAGATTTCTTCTTGGCAGAATGCCAGTGCCTGGAAGACTCACCTTAACATCCTTCATCGCCTCCAAGAGGTCGAAGTCCTGTGCTGCCAGTTGTCTGACAGGGGAGGATAATCTTTTCCTAATTTTGCTCAGTTTCTGAGTGTTTACGGCAGAAAGAGAAATCTGGACCTTGTTTCTTCCATGTTAGTTGAGACGTACTTGGTTCTTGTGAAATGAGTGCCATTGTAAGCATCCCAAGGAGAGACTGTAAATGTGGCCTTATGATAACCCTGGCTGCTATGGTCTCAGTACTGATGCTACACAACTGTGGGGTGACCAGCAGACTACACTAACACCAGCTCCAGAAGATACAAACATTGGTCCTGCTTTCTCTACGTAGATATACATACAGACATGGTTATGACACTTAGCTGCTTCCAAGTCTTTTCTGTTTCATTCATAAAATTAAGGACTAAATATCAAAATCACCAGAGAAGCTTCTTCTTCTTAAAAACTATTTTTACCCCAAAGGAGAAAGCAGCAAATGAAGGTGTGCTGACTAATTTTATGTCAACACAAGCTATCATGATCGGAGAGAAAGGAACTGCAATTGAAAAGAAAAGTCTCCAGAAGGTCAGGCTGTTAGTACACAAGTCTGCAGGACATTGTCTTAATTAGTAACAGATTGTAAGTGGGACAACCCTGGGTTCTGGTGGTCCTGGGTTCCACAAGAAGGAAGGCTGAGCAAGCCATGAGGAGCAAGCCAGTGAGCAGCACTCCTCCATGGTTTCTGCCTCAGCTCCTGCCTCAGGGTTCCTATGTTATTTGAGTTCCTGTCCTGACTTCCTTCGATGATGAACAGTGATGTGGAAGTGTAAGACAAAAAAGTGCTTTCCTCCCCAAGTTGCTTTTGGTCATGGTGTTCCATCACAGCAATAGAAACCCAAACTAAGACAGGACGTAATACAAAAGAGAATGCAATAGAAAAGAAATCTCCCATTTTAATCACCTAGTCCTTCCATGTAGACTTAATTGCTATTGACAGATTTTGGGGCATCTCTACACATGTCCTTCTATATAACCAGGTGTGAAGGTATAGACATGATTGGGTATGTGTGTGCATACAAATTTTATTATTATTAATTATTATTATTATTAGCTCAAGTAGGTAGGACTGTATTGTACCTACCACTAAGATAAATTCATAAAATGATCAAGGCTTAGAAAAATGTTCTTATCACTGAATTTATATGATTTCATTATATTTAAATGTTGAATTTCATTATATGGATATGCTGATTTATTTAGTCAGATTTTAAAAGTCCACAATAAACATTTTATATATATATATATATATGATATTGCAAACATACATAGACAAATAGATATATAGAGTGAATTCCAATTCATGAAATTACTTGTTAAAATTGATTATTGAAATAAGTTTAGAATAATGTACAACTGATTTTTATGTTAATAATTTCCTTTGGGAAAAATACATATGAAATTTTATCCAATGAAGATTAGTAAAATAGCAACAAGATTTGTTGCAATTCACAGCCATCTAGACATTGCCTGTCCCCCCTTTCCTTTCCTTCCCTCCCTCCCTCTCTTCTCTCCCATTCCTTCTCTCTCTCTCTCTTCTTTTTGTTTTTGCTCTCCTTTTGAAACATTGCTTCACTGTGCTCAGGCTGACCATAAGATCGACATCCTCCTCATCCTCAGCTTCAGCTCCCTTGTACTTGAATTGCCCATCCGAATCAATATGAGCTGTAGAAAAACACCATACTTTTGCATTAGATAGAACAGAGAGTTATAAATGTTCATATGGAATAAAAGATAAGATAGAATAATCTCATTTAAGGAAGAACTACAGTGTAAAAAGCATATTACACTTAATAGTTGGATTGAACACTACAAAAGAAAACTGAGGTAAGACTGACGAACTCCTTAAATTTTAAATAAGTGTTTTATTTCCACAAAAGTCTCTGAAAATACCCTCTAAAATTAAAAAAAAAGATTCTAAAAATATCAAGGGTGAAATCCTTCTTACAAAGCATTCTACTTACTCTCCAATCTCTAGGGTTTGCTGCATTTAAAAGAAAATGATGTTAAGGACTATAATTCTGTTATGCGGTCTATAATAATAATTTCCTCAGATTCCCCAAATTTAGAAAACATAGACATCACCGCTGCCACCCTCCTCAAGCCCCCGACACTAAACTGGAATCTATGGGTAAGGGCCTGAGTAGCTGTGTTGTAGAGACTTCCCTCCTGAGGCTCTCTGGACCTCCTGTGTCTTACACATTTGATAGGCCAGACCTTCTGTGATCCTTTACACAGAAGAAAGCCACAAAGGACAAAGGTTTTTGTGAGGCCAAGGCACTATTCAAAACCAAGCTATGTTCTCAGTTCAGGACTTCATCACAGATAGAGATCCATGAAATACAATTTATTCCCACCACTCAATAAGAACTAGTAAAATGGAGTGAGCTCTCTTGCTGGAGAACACTACTGAGATCAGAAAAGAAATCAGATAGCCAGAAGAACCATTGGGGTGTGTGCAGTGTGCAGTGTGCGTGTGCATGTGCGTGCATGCGTGCGTGCGTGCGTGCGTGCGTGCGTGCGTGTGTGTGTGTGTGTGTGTGTGTGTGTGTGTGTTCACGTCAAGGTCAGAGAACAAAGGATAATACATAAGAGGCAGTTACCTCCTTCCACCACATGGAACCCTGGAATCAAACTCAAGTTGTCGGAATTTCCAGCAAGCCCCTTTACCCACCGAGCCGTCTTGCCTCCCCAGAACAAACAGTCCTCCTTGATGTGGGTAGCCATTTGGAGAACTGCATAAAGCAAGTGGGCCCTTATTTCAATCACCAGGGCTTCATGGACAGCAGCACCCCAGCAAGAATGGGTATTGCTACACTGGAAACCTAGACGTTCAAAGGAACTGTCTAGGGTAAGAGGAGACATGAACACCCAGTGGTGTGTTATGGTTACTCTATTTCAGGAATCTGTTGTTTTGAAGAGGGGAGCAAAGGCTAGGTTAAATTATTACAGACACACACCATCCCATCTACTGAAATGCTTCTGTTCCCATATCCTGTCAGGACCGAGGATGTGGCACCAATGGGGGAATCTTTCTGTTTCGAATGATTAGGTGGAAAACATGGAGCCAAATGAAATTATCCAAGTGGCAGAACATTCGCATATAAAATAATTTATGGTTCACCATAAATGTTGTTAAATCTGTGACTTGTTCAATGATGAGTTATGAATCCAGCCCTTGTTAATGTTTCCTTTGCAATATGTGGTGGGAAACAGCTATTAAAAAATACTAGCGTCACTATTTATTCAAAGGTTCCACATCACCAGAATAAATTGCCTGAGAGGAAACATCTTGTTCATAATGATTTGGAATACAGGGCTGAAAGTTTCATGGACTGAATGTTTGGCTTTGTAATAAGGAAGCATTCATAATATATGTGTGATATTTGTTAGCGCTAAACATACAGCTAAATGTTTCATGAAAGGACCATTGTGAGCCTGATTTTACAATAAACAGTTAAAACTCCTGGAGTAGATTTGGTGCAAGGGGAATGTTTGCTTAGATTTAGCAAAGAAAAATACTGTAAATAATTCATGGGGTGTAATTTGACTCAATATTTTTCCTAGCATACAGTGTACTTGAACCTCCATCCCCCTCCATGAAGCCTGGTTCTTTTGTGAGTGGTGGTCCCTTCTCCCAGGTTATTCCCACATGGGGTCAGTCTGAAAACAAGTTCAGAAGATCAGCTGGTAGAAATGTGTGTGACAGGGAAAGGAACCTCAGTCCCCATCTCAACACACTTTCTGAAGGCCTTGAGATAGGCCACCTGTCACTTAAGCAAGGACCAAGAAAAGGAAGCCAGGCAGAGAGAGCTGAGCCCAGAAAGTATCTGCTGTGGCTCTTCTACAGGGATAAAGGGCTTTGCCTAGAATGGTGCTCACCAGCAAACCAAACAAAATTAGGGAAGAGGTTTAATGCAAGATAAAATACTTCTGTTTAGAAAAGCAAAAACCTAGTGATTTAGGGTCCTTACTCCATGGCCTATAATTAGATGAACACCTACCAATCTGAACTCTGTTGTTCAGGGACAGCCCCAGGGCTTGTGTGGGGGCTCTCTGCCCTTTCTCCTGGCAGAAGACAAAGAGATCACGTTCCAAAAACCAACCACAAGACATCTTAAAACGGGGGAGAGACCAATCATTTCTCTTAGTCCTACTGAGTGCTTTAAAGAACTGTACACTTGTCTGATCTCTCATCCACAAGCCTCCTTTGAAAAAAACTCTGATTTTCTGCTCACCTTGACCTTACTTGTTATAAATCTAAGTTTATATTTACAACTTGAGTGATTGTCCAAACTCTAATGAGGACACTTTTCTCTCTCGCTGAATTGTTATCTATGTGCTTAGT
>CABHPH010105261.1:0-12933 GCA_902168325.1 Peromyscus nudipes
CACACACACACACACACACACACACACTCACACACCCCTGCGCTTATCACACTCAGCCCCCCTTACTCATCTTCCCATCCAGCTGCAGTCACTACCTTCGCATCAGCATCTTCTAGCTTCCACACATGAGAGGAACATGTGACGTTTATTTTCTGGCTTGTTTCACTAATTTCATCCCTCTTGCTGCAAAAGGCCAGATTCCGTTCCTGTTTACGGCTGACTAATACTCCAGTGTGTTTGTGTACCACATTTTCTTTTTCCACTCGTCTGTGGCTGGGCATTGAAGCTGGTTCCACATCTCAGCTGTTGTCAGTAGTGCTATAATAAACACGAGTGTGCAGGTGTCTTTCCTATGCTAATCTCTCCTCTCTTTTGAATACCCAAGACCAAACGGTACATCTATTTTTAACTTTCTGAGGAACCTCGCACACATAATTCTGTTCGTTACTGTTCCCCTCAGTGGTGCATGAGGGTTTCTTTTTCTTCCCTGTCTTCCTTCCCAGAGTCTCTGGATTTTGATGTTTGCTTTGTTTTGTTATGTTTTTACAATATATGTATTGGACTGAGACGAAACGTCGGTGCAGCACTGGTTTGCATTTCCCTGATGGCTAATTAATGGTCATGAGTAGTTTTCACATGTTTGTTGGTCCTTTGTATTTCCTCTCTTGACTTGTGTGTTCAGACCACTTGTCCATTTTTAAGTTGGATTCCTTTTTCTTTCTTTTTGTTACATTTTTTTTTAGTTCCTTCTGTGTCACCTTTTCATTGTTATAACAAAATACTTGACATGACAGCTTAAGGGAGAGCTGGTTTTGGTTCATGGTTTTGGAAGTTTGAGTCCATGGTGGGCAGAGCACTGATCAGCAGGTCATGGTGAAATGGAGTGTATCATCTCACAGGGGATAGGAAGCAGAGAAAGACAGAATGGGGACCTGGACAAGTTAACCTGCAAAGGCTTTCACCTGGTGACCCACCCAGAACCCACCTCCTAAAGTCTCCACCACCAACTGAGCATTAAGACCTGAACATAGGTGCCTGTGGGAGCTTCTTATTCAAACCATAAGAAGATACATTTGGGGACTAGACAAACACCTTGGTCATAAAATGCTTGGTGCAAAAAGCCAAGTGGAATGGTATACACTTGGAAACCCACAGTTAGAGAAGTCGTGGAGATGGGAAGATCTCTGGGCTCGGTGACTGGCCTGTCTAGCCTTCTTGGTGAGCTTCAGGCCAGTGAGAGATTCTGTCTCAAATAAAAAGAAGGGAGAGAGAAATAAGAGAGAAGAAGAGGAGAGAGAAAGGAAAGGGGAGGGGAAGGAAGAGAAGAGAGGAAAACAAGGTAGATACTTGCTGAAGAACAGCATCCGAGATGGTCCTCTACCCTCTACACACATACATACACACCTGCACACATGGACAAACACACACACTATACACTTATACACATATACATGTACAAACATTCTACATTCTGAATATCAGTTACTTGCCAGACAAATAGCTGGCAAGTATTTCCCCTGCTCTGTAAGTTCTGTTTTATTCTGCTGATCGTTTTCTTTGCTGCACATAAACTTTTTGGTTTGATGTAATCCCTTTTGTCTGTCCTTGCTTTGCTTTCCTGTTTGCATCTGTGTCCTAAAAACATTATTGGGCTTACCAGTGCTTTGGGATGTGTCCTCTGGGTTTTCTTCTAGGAGTTTTATCACTTTAGATCTTCCAGTTAGGTCTTCGATCCACTTTGAGTTATTTCTGCACACAATCAGAGACAGAGGTCATTTTCTCATGTCTTTTAAAGATATAATCATAGGAAGAATACCGAAGGGAAAGTGTGTCATATATTAAATGTTCTAACAATACGTTCATGTGTATTTAAAGAAGCCTGTCTCATGAGTCAAAGACAGACACAGTGTATTTCCATTGTACTTGGCATGGACAGGGAAGGCTTCCAGAAATAGGGTCATCTAAGTTAACCCCTAAATTTGATCCAGCATTACAGCAGGACGTTCTTGATTTAGATAACAGGATGAACAAGGCACTGGAGAAGGAAAATGCTGTATGTCACAGGCCTGTGCTGTTGTCCAGGGGTAGGATGGGTGACATGGAATAACATTTTGAAGACATCTTGGACTTTATCTTGTCAATGCAAAGTTCCATAGGGTTGAAATAACACACCTGACAGAACTCATTTATTTACACAAGCATATCTTAATGGAATAACCATCCTTTTGCAGAGCTGGACAAACCCATTGCCAGGTCTCTTTCCAGTCTTCCATGTGCCACTTAAACTGGCTGCAGCCACTAATGTGTCACAGTCTTGAGCCAGAAGACTGAGTAAACATCAAAGAGCAGGAGAACAGAGAACTCACCAGCCTTTGATCTGTAAAGAGAGTTGGCCCAGGGGCTGCACAGGGCTAGCTAACACAAAGATTGGAGTGGAGAAAAGAGGTGCCTTCTAGAAAGTTCTGGGTTGTTCCCATAGGAGTTATCAACCCTCCTCCCCCTCATTTTCTTCCCAAGAGAGATAAAAATGATGAGTCCGAAGTTTTATACCTAAACAATTTTCTATCATAACTTGTATTACATCCTAAAATTATCTTTTTAGACCTTAAAACATTTTCTTAGATAAACAACTTAAGCTTTTATGTTTTTTAACCTAATAAACTTTTTATCTTTTATATAAGTTTCTTTTTTGAATTTGGTGACAAGGAAAACTGTAACTATAACTATCTAGTCTTCAACCCCATCAAAGACTTGAGAAGGATATAATGTTACCTGAGGAAACAGGAAGTGTAGTGCAAACAACTTCCAAAACTATAGAGATATAGAAAATTCTTTTTATATTGTTTTACTTTTTCTATGATTATTTATACCCATTTTTTATTGTATCTATTTAAAGGTTTTCTCAGTCTGGACCACTTTATTGCATACCTGCAGCCTTCTCTGACCACATGAACCAAGCTTTAAACCCACCTTGTGGCTTTGCACATGGTGCTGGTTGGCTCAAGCTGCATCTCTGTACACTGTGGACTGCCTAAGAGACTGCAGGACTAGGAAGCCATTTCTGGCTCCATGTTTCCACGTTTGGATTTTTTTTTAAGCTTTCTTGCGTCCAATGTGGAACTATGTGGCCCCATGTTGGGTGTCATATGTACCAGTACTTTCTCATTGGGACCACTGCTCACAAATAAGGGCACAGAGACTTCTTATTAATTATGAAAGCTAAGCTTTTAGCTTAGGCTTGTCTCAACTAGCTTTTATAACTTAAATTAACTCATTTATAGGAATATTCGTTTTGCCATGAGGCTCGTTATCTCATCTACATACTGTTCATCCTGCTTCTTCTACATCTGGCTGGTGACTCCACCTTTCTTCTTCCCAGAGTTCTCTCTGCCTGGAAGTCATGTCTATCCTCCTGCCTAGCTATTGGACATTCAGCTTTTTATTGCACCAATTATAGCAATAGATCTTCACACAGTGTACCAATATCCCACAACACCCAGTTCCTGATCCTAAGCTCCTGTTTCTTTATCCCTTCTCCCACTCACCTTTCTTTGAATGACTCCTTGTGCTGCTTAGTTTTAAAAGTCACCTTAGTATGAAATAGGTCACCTGGGAACATAGTCTTAATGAAGAACTATCTAGATCAGATTGGCCTGTGGCTGTGCCAGTGAGAGATTGTCTTGATTGCTAATGGATGTGTAAAAAACCCAGCCCATTCTGGGCAACACTATTTCATGGGCAAGGTATGGACCATGTAGGAGTAGAGGAAGCTAGCTGAGTAGTAAGTAAGCAAGAATTCATTTATCCTCTCTTTGCTCCTGGCTGTGGACGTGATGTGACGAACTGCTTGATTTCTTGCCTTAACTTCCCAAGTATGATGGACCATAACTTTGGAGCAGATGCCAAACAGACCTTTATCTCCTCTAGTTTTTTTTCCAGGGTGTTTGTCACAGGAACAGAACTAAACCTAGAACCCTAGTGTAACTAATGGACAGTATAGAGGGCAAGGAGGAAGCCACACCATCCTTGGGCTCCATGCCTCTGTGCAAGCTGCACCAACTCCCACCTTTGCTTTCTTGTCTCTTTTGGGTTTTGTAGAACTTATTCTCTGAACTCCAGTCTCTGCACTCTCCTGATGCCCTTTCATTGATGTATCTCTTCCCTATCTCATGTGTGTAATCTTTCTATTAGTTTCTATAACTTCTCTTTTATTACTTTCTCTCCAACCATATAAATAAACTCAGCTCTTTCTTATCTTAAAAAGCAGAAGTTTCTTGTTCTACACGTCTTCTCTTTATCTGTTGCTATTTTGTTTTCATTTCTCCTATGAATAAGATTCTTGAAATGAATTTAAGCCCTATGGCCCCACAGTCTCTCTTCTGATCCTCAACCTATTTCAGCCTGCATCTACCTACACCACTGAAGCTGCTTTCTCCATGGTCACCCACTGTCTCTAACCACTAAATCCAATGGCCACTTTTCAGGTTTTATCCTATCTGATTGCTCTCTTCTTTTCTCATTTTTCACTTCGAAAGGTATTTATTAGACATTAGGCTATTGCAATAAAGAAAACATACCCAGTCTTTTCCTCGTGGAGTAGACAGTCTAGCTATAGACATAGACACTAAACAAATAAGTACATGATTAAGTATAAATAAGTGTAAGTGTGAAGATATTGCAAAGAAAGTGTAAATGCTATGGTAATAGAGTCTGTAGCCTAATCTAGCAAACAAGGTGACTGAATGGAAGGGAATGAGGGGATTCTGAGTGGGGCTGGAGAATAATACAGCACGGCTTTAGATCAAGTCAAGAAATCTTGGCTTTATTAAGAATAGTGGGTTTCTGCCGGGCGGTGGTGGCACACGCCTTTAATCCCAGCACTCGGGAGGCAGAGGCAGGCGGATCTCTGTGAGTTCGAGGCCAGCCTGGGCTACCAAGTGAGTTCCAGGAAAGGCGCAAAGTTAAAAAGAAAAACCCTCTTTCAAAAAAAAAAAAAAAAAAAAAAAAAAATTAAAAAAGAATAGTGGGTTTCCACGAAGGATTCTAAATAGGAATATGATAAGATCGGATGTGACTCCAAGGTCCCAAACCATCATGTCTAAGTGATGCTGTTGAGGGCAAGATTGTGCAACTGGGACAGAGTGTAGCACATGGGTTAAAGAGTCAGTTTGCAACTTGGCAGCCCCAGAATGTGAACAGGATGATGGTGAGTTTGGGGCCAGCCTAGGCTGTATCAGTAAGATCATGTCTCCAAAGGAAACAAACACAGAAAAGCATGCAATTAGAGACATATATACCTATGTATTCATTGGGAACGGGGAACTGATTTGATTTAGAGATAATCATGGATGAAGAGAAGGTTTATAACAAGGATAACCCTTACATTTCTAGCCTGAACAATCGTGTGGTTGGTGAGTAAAGACTGGGGATGTGAAGCGGACCATGGTAAATGAAAGTGTGTGAGAAGCTCATCTTTACATGCTGGCCCACAGCCTCTACCTCCAACCTTCTGTACTGTCAATTCCCTGTGCCATGTACTCTCTCTGTCTCACGCTGCTTTACTACTATCTCTACCTAAAAGCCCTCCCTCCTCTCTCTTAACTCATTCCTTCTTCAATGCACAGTTCAGGTGCCCACTCATCAGCAAAGATTTCCTGAGTCTCTCCCATTGACTACAGGTTTACTGCCCATTGGTTGGATCGGGTCCTAACATTCTGTATATAAACACCCATATTAGAGCATGGGTTATGCTGTGATGTGGCTAGTTGCTTCGCTAGACTGTAAATTTGAGGACAAAACTCATCCTGGCAGAATAAGCACACAGTGGGTCTGTCTCTCAGTATATACTCAGAAGAGAGTGGAGAAAAGTTCTGCCAGGGTACCGTTTCTGTGTCAGTCACTGAATCCTTGGCTGTGGAGGTCAGAATGGACTTTGGACATTTTTTAACTGTAACTTGTTTCATAGGTGAAGGAAGTAAAGTCCTATTACAGAACTGACAGTGATGATCGGAATCTACTTTTCCTGGCTGCCAACCTAGTAAACTTACATTATGTAACAACAAACCAAATAAATAAATGACTGCAGAGTGACCTATGCCCAACAGTGTACGCCAACTTAAATGACAGGGCAAAGAATAAATGAGGGAATTGTGGAATTTCTGTATTATTAATAAACATAGATGCTGGGTGTGGTGGCGCACTCCTTTAATCCCAGCACTTGGGAGGCAGAGGGAGGCAGATCTCTGTGAGTTCAAGACCAGTCTGGTCTACAGAGCCAGTTTCATGACAGCCAGGGTTGTTATACAGAGAAACCCTGTCTCAAAAACACAAAATTAAATTAAATCATAAATAAAAATAGATGTCTAAATTTCACAAGTGGCTTTGTTCTAAACTTGAAGGGAGCTGGGAAGGTGTTGACTGCCCAGTCTGACAGTAATAACAGTAGAGGCTGCTGGTATGTTCCATGATAAAGCACTTGCCTAATATAGATAAGGTCTTGAATTTGTTGTCCAACATTGCAAATAAAATAAATAAAAATAAATTTCTTATTGCACACAATAAAAATCATCATCGATATTTACTGAATGTCTATCACAAGTCACTTGATTGAGAAAAGTGTCTTTACGTATTCGATAATTTAGTCACTCTGTAAAACTCCAAAGACAGGAACTGAAGAGACAGCTCAGCAGGCAGGAACTGCTTGGTACTCTTGCAGAGGACCTGGGTTCGGTTCACAACACCCACATGGTGGCTCACAGCTGCCTGTAACTCGGGTTCCAGGAATCCAACATCCTCTTCTAGACTCCAAGGTACCAGGCATATATGTGATGCACAAACATACATGCAGGCAAAACACTCATGCACATAAAATTCCAAAAAAAATTTAAAAATTAAAAGCTCCAATACAAGGTCTAGATGCATTGGTTAATTTGGCTAATGTCACATAATTAACTATTGAGGAGCTCTTGTTAATATGCTTCTGGTGTGACCAGAAAACAATGTCTGAACCCATTGCCTCTGCTGCTTGGGCTCGTGTGTGCTGTCCACATAGGCTGTTCTAGCTGCCACCTCCTTCTCCTTACTGGTCGATCCCCTTTTTGAACAGCTTAGAAGTGGGTGGACAGCAGAGCAGATGAAAACAGTTATTGGGTAAGGCTGCTGACCTGAGTTTGATCCCTGGAACCCACGTGAAGGTAGAAAGATTGAACCGATTATAAAGTGGTCCTCTGACCTCCATGTGTGTACTCTCCCAATCATATATGCATGTTAATAAATAAATCAATCATTTTTTACAAGAAAAGGCTAGGGGTTGAGAGATGGCTCAGCAATTAAAGACACAGCAATTAAAGACACATACCGCTCGCAAAGAGGACCTGAGTTCAGTTCCCAGCACTCACATCAGAAGGCTCACAAGCACCTCTAACTCCAGCTCCAGGGGCTCTGGCACCTCTGACCTCTGCCACTCACCTGTGCATACCCACAGAGATACAAACACACCCACATATGTATAACTAAAAATATATGATGTGGATTATTAATAATACCATGGAAAGTTAGAAAAGGCAGTGATATTCCCACGACATCTTCCTTAATTGGTAAGAGTAAACGTGGTGAAATGAGCTGTTGTTTCTTTCCAACTACCTATTGGAGTCTGATAGGGAAATGCTAAACAAAAGGATGAGTGTTTGTTCCGTCACAAGTTAGGCTTCTTTGCCTTTTTCTCTGTCCTGGAAAAGAACACCCTCAGGGTGCCACACCTTCTACTCATGTGGGTGTCTTTGCATGCCCAGTGCTACCTCAGATTGTAGATCTAGATGGCAATGAGAAGTGAAGGTTTGCGCATGTCTGGACAATGGTGTGTCTATTGCTCAACATGTAATAAACACTATTTGTAATTATAATAAGGGTGCCTTCTAGGAGAGGTAAACAAGGGCATAAAATCCATCTTCTGTATGGTTAGTATTCCATTTATATGAGAAGTCCACTAAATTCACTGAACCGTATCAGGCCACATCTGTTTGAAAACCTACCAGTCTTTATGAACATTAAATAAAAATGCTTAGATTTAATGACCATTTATCATATTCATGAAAAAATAATGAAATGGGAACAGAGTAGAGGGAAAATCATTGAGAAAAACTTTTAAATGCCTACAAGCTTGAGATTTTAATTTATGTATGTATGTATATATATATATATTAAATCAAACATCTGCTTTTTTTTTTACTTTGAAACTTTCTATATTTGAAGATGTTTGTTTTCTTTTATGTCTGGGTTTTAACCTAATCATAGATTCAGAAAATACCCCCAAATCCTCCCAGCACTTGGGAGGCAGAGGCAGGCAGATCTCTGAGAGTTCAAGGTCAATCTGATTTACACAGAGTTCCAAGACGTGTAAGAAGATCCTGTCTCAAAGAAAAAGAAAAAAAAAATAAGAAACAGCCCCCCAAATATTTACATGTAAACATTTCCCACAGAAGTTAGGTATGTGAATCTATAAAGAAGTTGCTGGGATAAAAATCCTTATCTCAGAGAGAAATCATGAATGTTCCTTAGTAGACTTAAGATAGACCTCAGGCTGGGCAAGGGGGAGAAGGATAGAAAAGGAAAGTGCTCAGTTTCTTTTTCATGTGCACGTACATGTTGCCTGCTTGTGTATAGGAGTGTTAGCATATGCGTGGGCAGCGTACATGGAACCCTGAGGCTGACATAAGGAGCCTTCCTCAAATACACGCCACCTGACACACACCTTTAATCCCAGTTCTGGGGAGGCAGAAGCAGGAGGATTTCTGTGAGTTCGAGTCCAGTCTGGTCTACATGGAGAGCTCCAGAACAGCCAAGATGAGACCCAGTCTCAGAAGCCAAACCAAACCAAACCAAAATATGCTTCACCTTATGTACTGAGTCAAGGTCTCTCACTGGAACCCAGCACTTGCCTATTTGGCTGTGCTAGCTATCCACCTTGTTCTTACGGTGCTGTTTCCACCTCCCCAGCACTGGAAGCAGAGGACAGCCATCCTGCCCACCTGGCCTTCATGTGGGTGCTGGGCATCTGAATTCTGATTCTCACACTTGTGTGGCAAGTGCTTTAAGAACTGAGCAGGCTCGCCCAAGCCCTCACTGTATGTTATAGGGGAAGAAGAGAACAGAGCTTCCCAGTCACTCCACAGCAGGTGAAGAGCCGTGCAGAGGAGACTAGGAGTGACATTTCTGACAGCAAGCTGCAGAAATAACAAGGTGACAGAAGAGCCGGTCATAAACAGAAGATCGTCTCAGAACTAAATAAGATGCCCCCTAGTATAAAAAGCGCAGAGTCTGTGTGAGATTAAAACCTGGGATGAAGAAGACTGAGGTGTGAGACTTACCAATAAGGAAGCCATGTGTTGAAGCCAAGGAACTCCGGCCATGTTTCAATAACCCTAGTGGATACTTTTTTAGATCTTGAGGTGTTTTTTTCTGTTATTCCTATTTATGTCTGTTTCTAGCTTGATTGACTGAACTAAGGTACAACCAATAAATAAGGAAGGTTGTAGTTCTATTAATACAAAGTTTGTTTTTGTGCCAAGAGCGAAGGTAGAGGATAGACCTTATTTTTAGCTGATCGATACAGGCATCACAGATCAACAACAAATCTTCATATTGGCAGGCAGGACAGTCAATACCTTATGACTATTTAATAAGAATCACCCTGCACTGCAGTGGCAGGGAGAATGTTAGAAAAGTTTTTGTTAAATACTATAACCACTGATGGACTACAGGCATCAGAAAGTGGGAAGGCACCAGATAATAAGAAAAATTAACCCCATGTTAAGACCCTCGGGGTCTTTTCAGACCCTATAGCTAGTAAGTTTTGAGTTGGACTAGTCAGTTGCCATCTTCAAAATTCCACTTCTGTGTCAGAATCATAAGGGGACCACACCAAATGACCTCAAGCCCGCCTTTCAGCTCAAAAATCTACTAGTAGATATTGTAATTTGAACTTTCATTAGGTTAAGAATGTGACGAGCAGATGACTGACCCAAAGGATGTTCCAGGAAAGTGTGACATGCCATGCTGCAGTGCACTTAAACTGAACAGCATGGATGTGAGTGTGTGCCACTATTGATGTACAAATGGGGAATGTGCTTCGCTGTGTCTCCAGAAAGTGATTGATAGGAGATGCATCAATTTCAAGGTTGGTGAATTCAAGTAAATTGTTGTCAGTAGTATCAATTCTTTAAAAAAAATTACATCCTTGCTGAAAAAAGACAAATTGAGACAGGATATACATAAAGCAACAATTTATCACAAATATCCACTTAGGATTGTGGAGGAGGGAGAACACTGGTTGAGCATTTTGTTGTTGTTGTTGTTTGGTTTTGTTTTGTTTTTCCAGAAAATCTGAGGAGCATTTTTTTAAATTGCTTGGTGTCTCTGTCTTGAACACAACTTGCCTCCGCTTTCAAAGAAAATCTACAAAGCAGACTCTGATGTCACAGGGAATCCTTTTTATACAGGGTTCGATCAGCCTCTGCTCACACACCCTGCAGGAAGAAATGGGTAAAGAAACTGAGCTCATTCAATGCCAGACCTCTGGCACCCCTTCCAAAGAGCTCAAGACATTCTGCCAGGTCTAGTCGAGAGGAAGATAGAGTTTTTTGTTTTTTTTTTCTTCTTCTTCAGATTTCTGAATCCTTGTTTTGACTCATTTACTTACTTTCTTTCTTGGAGATAGGCTCTCTCTCTGTAGATCAGGCTGGCCTTGAACTCACTGTGTAGATCGGGCTAGCTTCAAATTCAGAGATCCACCTGCCATTGCCTCCTGAGTTCTAGGATTAAAATGGTGCTTCGTTATATCAGATACATACATACATACACATATATATATTATAAGTGTGTACACACACACACACACACACACACACACACACCCCTTAGTCATGTCTATGCTTGGAATATTTTAGCTTTCCAGCATTTTTACACTGAATGAAAACAGTTTTACATTTTAAAATTGCATAGCACAAATATTTTACAGAAAATGACTTAAAATAGATGAATATCAAGTAGGAAAAAACACAAAGATCTTCTTCATACAGCTTATCTGCCTTTCATTGTAAAAGACTCGTAAAGCTCATGACAGAGGCTCTGGAAATGAGTTCATCTTTAGCAAGGCTACCCACACACTGGGGGAAAAAAAGTAACTTATTTGATGGGAGCCCACCCTGTGTCTAATTTAGAAGTTTCCCATTTATGTCATGTCAGATTTGGGAAGGCTGAGCCTCATGGAAGGCATTGGTCTGACTGTCTCCCAAGCTTGATACCCGGGGTTCATGACTGCAGTTCCTGGCACACTCATAAATATTCATACCTCCACTAATAATTTGCAAGCCAAATTCATTTGGCTTTTTTCACCCCATCAATCTTATAATTAATAAGGGTGGTGCTCTTGTTTCACTTTCCTCCAAAAGAAAAGATAAATGAAATAAAGAGTCATCCTGTAAATTTGAATAGGAGTGCCTTTCACTGATTAAAAGCTGATGCTATCATATGGGGGGGGGGGGGGGGCTCCTTAGGCTGTTGCTTTCTCTGGTAGGGGGTGGTGATGGGCAGGGCAGAGGAAGTGTTTCCAGATGTGGCTTGCATGAGTCTGGAGAACTTTGTTATCTATTAAATAATGCCTAGAACACTTTGGGGTAGATGGTAGAAATGAATTTTAAAAAAAGAAAAAAAAATAGCTACGGTGGTGCATGTCTGTAACGCCAGTGCTCAGGAGGGTGAGGTGTGAGAAATGCTGCCAGTTCAAGCCAGGCTGAAGACAGTGAATTCCGAGCCAGGCAGGAGCTACATAGGGAGCCATGCCTCAGGAAGAAGAGGAAACTACATCTGTGAAAGCCGCTTTCTTATCCACTGTCTGGCTCCGTCCGAATGATGACCGCTGCACATACCGGGAATGTCTCAACAAGCCTGGAGATCTCTGCTTGGAAACTCAGAGAAATGCTAGAAAAGTTGTCAGAATTTACTAACCATTGATGGGTCTTTGAGTCAACTGCCTTTGAATTAACATGATAGCCATGTTTCCCAATCTAATTGGAAAGAACTTGGTTTCCATGGGGATGTTAAGGGAGCTTAATAGGACAGGATTTTACAAATGTATCATAGGAGAGGGTGGGTATCGTGTACTCCCATTGGTTTTTTTTTTTAAGTTTATTAAAAACAGAGCAGGGAAATCAAATTGGACATAAGTTAGAAATAAAATTGTGATGATTGGGGTGGGTTATCTGAACTGGTTGATACCCATGACCCGGCTCTACGCTCCCCTTGAACATAAGTCCTGAAGCTTGTGGGTAAGCTGTAAGGTAAGACTGAATGTCTTCTTCACACTGCTGTGGTGGACAAAGCACCCTGGGAGCAGATGACTTAGCCTGTATGACTGGGAAAAGCTATGTAAATGCAGAGGCAGAAAAGGCTCGTCTCTGACGTCACAGGGTCGTCCCGACTTGTTTTAAGGGAGCGTAAAGATGCAACCATATATTACTCAAGGAGTATTGTTTGTGGAGCTCTTGTCACCTCAGATTCTTGTTTGTTTGAGACAGGCTCGTACTGCATAGTCTTGAATGGAATTCATGGTGACCCTCCTGCCTCACCTTTCCTCCAGAGTGCTAAAATTATGGGATTAAGCTGCCATGCTCATATCTCGCCTAGTATTGTGGCTGACACACACATTTAATCCCAACACTTGGGAAACAGGCAGATGGATCTGTGTGAATTAAAGGCCAACCTGGTCTACATAGCAAGTTCCAGGCTAGCCAGGGCTACACAGTGAGCCCTGTCTCAAAGTAAGTACAATGGCCAGTAAATCTTGTTTGGAAAGGCAGTGGAAGAGGGTCTCCGGTGCTCAAGGCTCTCTATCCATATTTGTTTTATTTTTAAGAGTGTACTATGGCTGGGTGGTGG